>LNAC01000068.1:5120513-5171552 GCA_002007465.1 Ailurus styani
AAAAAAAAAAAAGCTGGTTCTTTTAAGGATAATCTCAAACCTGCTGTGTTAGTCCTTTGCTGAAAAAAGCATGTATATAGTTCAAGTCATCCTTTTGTATCCATTCTGCCAATCTGTCTTTCGACTGTTGTATTTAGAGCATTTACATTTAAGATAATTATTGATATGTCAGAATTTCAGTCTTCTCTTTTATTTGCTTTCTATTTGTTTCTCTTGGTTCTCATACCTGGGTTACTCTTTTCTTGCTTTACTGTGGGGTTGTAGGGATATTATTTAAAATTCCATTTTGATTTATTTAAAATGTGTTTTAGAGTATCCTTTGGTATAGTTTTCATAAGTGGTTACTCTGAGTATTAAAATACATATATGTGACTTACAACAGGCTACTGGCATCAACATTTCACCAGTTCAAGTTAAGTGTGGAAATCTCACTTCTATTTAGGTCCCACTTTTAAATATCATTGTTTTGAATATGAGATGGTATTATAATTTTTGTTTCAATCATCATATACGATTTATAAAGCTCAGGAAAAAAGAATGGCTTAGTGTATGTACTCCTCTTTCCTTTCTTCCCACTGTTCCTTCTTCCCGATGTTCCACGATTCCTTCTTTTATGGTTTCCTTTCTGTTTGAAGAACTTCATTTAGCCAATCTGTAGGATAGGTCTGCTAGTGACAAATTTAGTTTTGCTTTGTTTCAGAATGTTTTTATTTCCTCTTTATTCCTAAGGAATAATTTTGCAGGTATTATAAGATTAGTAACCACAGTAATTTTCTTTCAGCACTTAGAAAATATTGTGGCACTTTCTTGACTCCACAGTTTCAGATGAGAAATCCACTCCAATCCAAATTGGTGTTCCCTATGGGTAATGTGTCATCCATCTTGGCTGTTTTCAATATTTTTTTTCCTTTAGTTTTTAAACATTTAATTATGATGTGTCTTAACATGGATTTCTTTGGGTTTGCCTGTATAAAATTTGTTCAGCTTCTTATTTGTAGGTTTGTCTTTTACCAAATTTGGGGTACTTTTCAGTCATCATTTTAAAAAATGCTCTTTCAGTCTGAATTTCTTTCTCCTCTTCTTCTGGGATTCCAACGATACAAATACTGGACTTTTGTTATGTTTCACAGGTCCCGGAGTCTCTGCTCATGTTTTTGTTGCTGTTGTTTCTGCTTATTTTCTATTTTTCAGATTGCATCAATTATATTGTTCACTCACGCTACTCTCTATCATCTCCATGCTACAAATGAGCCCATCCAAGATCTTTTTACCCTGTTATTGTATTTTTCAGTTTTAAAATTTCAATTTGGTTTATTTTTATGGATTCTATTTCTTTGTTGAGATTTTCTATCCTTTAATTTGTTTCAAGTTTTTGTAATTGTCTGTTGAAATATTTTTATATGACAATTGCCTTAAAAGTCTTGTCAGCTAATTCCAACATATGATTTATTTTGGTGTTTGCATCAGTTGATTTTTTTTTTTAATTTAAGTTGTATTTTCTTGGTTCTTCCTATGATGGGTGATTTTTTTTTTTTTTATTGTATCCTGGACCTTTTGTCTCTTATGTTAGAAGAATCTGGGCTCTATTTAACATTTTTTAAATTTTAGTGGACAGATTTAGCACATGGGGGTTGGCCTATATTTGTGGGCTTGGGTACCGATATCAGTTTAATTATCAGAGCCTTTGTGGTATTATTTTGATCAAACTGATTCAGCTGTTGCTACAGTGGCTCCAAGCTGTTTCCTGCTGGTCCTGCCTCAGGGGGTGGAAGAAGTATCCTTAGTCCTGGTTGCCAGGTATCTCTCAGCAGGGAGGGTGTATTGGGACTGTCCTATGGAGGTTCCTCTGCTCCAGGGTATTTCTGGATGGGAGAGGAAAGTCTTGTGCCTGCAGGCTGCTTATCAGACTGAGCCCCTTGATGTAGCTGGATCCTTTACCCCACTAGTCCAACCCAGTGACTCTTGCAGAGGAAGAATCTGGGTCCCACTGAAGCAAAAAGACTTCCTGGACCAGGCTGCTTACTGTGATTACATCCATTTTCCTAGTTCCAGTTGCCCATTCCCCTTTGCTGGGCAGGGGAACTGAGTGTGGGTACAGCAGGTATAATGAGGCTCCTGAACCAGGCCACCTGTTGTGTATTGGCTCTTCTCCCAACTCTGCTTGCCCAGTTGGTTATCTCTTGGTGGATAAGGGGAGTTTGAAGCCTAGTAGGAAATGAGAATACCTCTCCTGGCTGTTTATTTCTGGCAGGGCTTCCAACTGACCCTCTTTTCTAGTAGTATCATGCTTCCCTGCTTTTGTCAGAGGGAATTCTGTTTGGGGAGAAATGACTTGCCTTCTGTTGCTAGTTTAGGATTTGAGAAATGCTGGGTCTGGGTGACCTTCTTCTGTTGTGTGGGGAAACAAGATGCCCTGCTGCTGCTGTGTTTTTCCCCCAGTCCCAGTGTCCTTCTTAACATCCTTCAGAGTTTTTTGGTTGTGTCTTATACCATTTCCAGGGTATAAAACTGTCCTTAGAGGAGAGATGCAGGGAAAAACAATTCTACACATCTTGTCCAGATTAGAAGTCTCTTAATTGATTTCTAGTATGTACTCACATATAATACTTCAGAAAAATCATCTTGTGAAAAACTAGTTGAATGATTTTTGGGGATGTAAATTAAAAAAATTCTAACTTTGACCTGTTTTAAACTCCAAATATTACTTTTTTTTAAGTTCACATGGTTTGCTAACATCTTCCAGTATATTTTGGATTAAAATTTGATATTGAAATAGCGATAACAACTATCATCTTTACAAAACTCGGGCAGGTAAACAATGTTTTCCTTTTTGAAAGAGGAAAAAGATGAGCCCCAGAGAGATCCACTGAATGAGAGGTCCATGACAACTAGATAGTGTTGTCATGGACAGAGACTCAAATTTAGAGTCTGTATAGTTTAATAAATTGTTTCTTTCTTTATATTCCACTTTTATGATTTTAGACTCAGTCTTCTAAAATTCTATACAGTTTTATAAGATAATGTTCACTGAAAATCCTCAATATGCATGAATTTGTTTGTTTGTTTTTAATTAAATCTATTCAGTGGAAACACGAACCTGTAAAATGTGGTTTGAAGTCAAACTTTTCTTTCCACATATACAGGTTTCTCCATTTATAACAATAAAAGCTTGGATAAATTATCTAATCATTCTGATTCTCAATTTCTTTTTGATAAATTGAATTTAATAATATTCATTTCATCATGCCATTCATTGTAGTGATAGTTTAGTGACAGAAAAACATTGCAAAACACCTAGCATGAATTCTGACCCATAGAAGGTACTTAAGAATGATATATTATTATTACCATTTTATTACTGCTATTGATATATGGTGATAAGAACAGTGAAGATGAATAGGAAGAAGAGGAGAAAGTTTCTTCAAAAATACTGTGGCATAGAAAGGAAATAATGTAGCCTAACAAATCAGCTACAGCTAATTTTATTAGTGCGGATGAGAGATACCAGAAAATTGGAATATATAATGAGAAAAAGTATAGGTTAAAATGAATGAAGTGAAGAAAATAAATATAATTTTATAGAGTCAAATCAAATTTTTCTCATCAGCATTTGCTTTCCAGGTAAAGGCAGAAAGGGAAAATCATATTGGGAATTCAAGGGGAAGAAAAGTATGAGTTGAACACATTTAAAATATTCACAAATTCTTATAAACAACTAGTTAGAGGCTAAGAACAGATCACTGACTAAGTTTTAGAGTTGTGGAAATTTTATCCACATCCTGTTAAGTTAAGGTCTTGAAACATGAAAGGCACCACCATCTTGTAAGAGCTGAAACATTTTAATGATATTTCTCCTTATTTAAGGAGCAGAAATTTAAATGCTGATGGTAAATATAAATGGGGGGGAAAAAAACCAAAATCTGTGGCTGCTGCCAGAGATCACATGCAAATGCTCAGCACATGACATGTATTAGGAATTAAATGGAACATTAGAAATCATCTCACCTACTCAGTGTCCCGAGATCAAGCCCCTTACAGAGCTCCGCAGGGAGTCTGCTCAAGGATTCTCTCTCCCTTTCCCTCTGCCCCTGCCCCTGCTTTCTCTCTCTCTCAAATAAATAAATAAATAAGTCTTTAAAAAAAAGAAATAATCTGATCTAATGAAATTACATAACTGATAAGATAACTGAGGTTAAAAATGCACAAGATGAAAAATGTGGCAACAAAGCAATTCACCTTATTTCTGGAATCAGGTCCACTGGTAATATGAATTATAGAAGCATATTTGTAATACTGGTAGTATAGCTGTTCCAATCATGCTGATATAAATATTCCGAAAGTAGATTGTGAATAAAGTCTGTTCTAAAATAATGAAACTTTTGCCAGGATATTTCAATATTAAAACAAATCAGTAAACAAACAAAAGTACTATGTAGTTAGCCTCTTCATAAAATAAGTAATTATTTCATAATGTAGGAAATAAATTCTAAATAATCTCTTTAAATTTTTAATTTTCATATTTATCTTTTTTATTTAAATTTGATTAGTCAACATATAGTACATCATTAGTTTCAGATGTAGAGTTCAGTTATTATTCATCTGTTGCATATAACACCCAATGCTCATCACATCACATTTTTATATTTAATGCATAAGTATGTGCCAGGTATGTGCAATACATGCTTGGACATGGAACATGTATAATGAGATATGGTTCTCCTACATAAGAAAACAGTTTAACAATTAATGAAACAGATATATCATTAGCTATAATGTTTAACCCTCACACCATTTCCATGCTGTTTTCATATAAGAGACTAAAAGAAATGCTAAGAATATGCTGGGGACATAGTGATTCCTTAAAGGCTTTCCAAAGAAGTTGATTTCCAAATATGGTGTAAAGAATAAGTGTAGATTTGGTGGTAGAGATGGAAGAAGAGACAGATATTTTGGTCATGAGTAAAAGTACAGAGGTACAGAAGTAATTGTGTAAAAACCTAATAAATGGTCAGGGTGATGCAAACTGAAGATTTAGGGGAACAGAGGGCATTGATAATGTGAAATAATGCTAAGATCCCAGGTTGGAACTAGTATGTAAGGTGTTTGATGTCATTTTTAGGAGTTAAAATTTATACTAGACACAAGGAGAAGCCAGAGATAGTTTGTAAGGAAGAAGCAGCAATAGGATTTTTGGTTTTGGAGGACAGCTGACAGCTATATGAAAGATTAATGTAAGAGGGTAAGAAAGTGAAGACAAGAGTCCATTTTGAAGTCTATAAGACAATTCAGAAATGATTCCAAAAATAAGGACCTAAATTCTAATAGTTACTGTGATAATAAAAAGAAGTTGGGCAAATGATACCATCAAGAAAGTAAAAAGGTAACTTACAGAATGTAGGTGAGTATTTGCAAATCATACATCTAATAAGAGACTTATATTAAGAATATATAAAAAAATACTTCAAATGCAATAATAAGAAGAAAAATAACTCAACTAAACTACCAGAAAAATTACCTGAATAGACATTTCTCCAAAGAAGATATGCCAAAAAAAAGAAACGATCTCAAAAAAACAGTGAACACATGAAAAGATGTTCATCATTAGCCATTACAGAAATGTGTATCTAAGCCATAATGACAAATCACCTCACACCTATGAAGATGGTTATAATAAAAAAGACATAAAAAACAAATATGGATGAAGATGTGAAGAAACTGGAATCCTCACACATCACTAATAGGTATGTAAAATGGTGCAGCCATTTTGGAAAAAAGTTTGGCATTTCTTCAAACATTAAGCACAGAGTTACCGTATGACCCAGTAATTCCAATCCTATGTACATACCCAACAGAAATGAAAACATATATACATGTAAACACTTGTACACAAGTGTTCATAGCAGCATCAGTCATGATTACCAAAAAGCACAAAAAACAACCAAAATGTTCACCAACTGATTAATAGATAAACAAAATGTGATATTTCTATATAAGGGGATATTATTTGAAAAAGGAAGACAAAATACTGATGTGTACCACAACATATATAAGCACTAAAAACATTATGTTACATGAAAGAAATGAGTCAAAAAAGGACACTATATATAATTAAAGGGTCTACCCAACAAGAAGATCTAACGATTGTAAATATTTAAGCCCCTAACATGGGAGCAGCCAATTATATAAGCCAATTAATAAGAAAATTAAAGAAACACATTGATAATAATACAATAATAATAGGGGACTTTAACATCCCACTTATTGCAGTGGACAGATTATCTAAGCAGATCAAGGAAACAGGGTTTTTTTGTTTTGCTTATTTTTTTTTTTTTAGATTTTATTTATTTATTTGACACAGAGAGAGATCACAAGTAAGTGGAGAGGCAGGTAGAGAGAGAGGAGGAAGCAGGCTCCCTGCTGAGCAGAGAATCCGATGCGGGGCTCAATCCCAGGACCCCGAGATCATGACCTGAGCCAAAGGCAGAGGCTTTAACCCACTGAGTCACCCAGGCGCCCCGGAAACAGGGTTTTAAGTGACGCACTAGACCAGATGGACTTCACTGATATATTCAGAGCATTCCATCCTAAAGTAACAGAATACATATTCTTCTGGAGTGCACATGGAACATCAGAATAGATCACATACTGGGTCACAAATCAGGTTTCAACAGGTACCAAAAGACTGGATCATTCCCTGCATATTTTTAGATCACAGTGCTTTGAAATTGGAACTCAATCACAAGAGGAAATTTGAGAAAAACTCAAATACATTGAGGTTAAAGAATATCCTACTAAAGAATAAATGGATCAACCAGGAAATTAAAGAAAAATTACAGAAATTCATGGAAACAAATGAAAATGAAAACACAACTGTTCTAAACCTTTGTGATGCAGCAAAGGCGGTCCTAAGAGGGAAGTATATAGCAATTAAAACCTTTCTCAAGAAACAAGAAAGGTCCCAAATACATAACCTAACCTTACACCTGGAGAAAAACAGCAAATAAAGCCTAAACCAAGCAGGAGAAGAGAATTAATAAAGATTAGAGCAGAAATCAATGAAATAGAAACCAAAGGAACAGTAGAACAGATCAACAAAACTAGGAGCTAGCTCTTTGAAAGAATTAGTAAGATCGATAAACTCCTGGCCAAACTTATCAAAAAGAAAAGAGAAAGGACCCACATAAATAAAATTATGGATGGAAGAGGAGAGATCACAACCAACACTGAAGAAATACAAACAAATACAAGAACATACTATGGGCAACTATATGCCAACAAATTAGGCAATCTAGAAGATATGGATGCATTCCTAGAAATGTGTAAACTACCAAAACTGAAACAGGAAGAAATAGAAAAACCTCTACAGACCCATAACTAGCAAGGAAATTCAAGTAGTAATCAAAAATATCTCATCGAACAAGAGCCCAAAGCTGATGGCTTCCCAGGGGAATTCTACCAAACATTTAAAGAAGAATTAATACTTATTCTTCTGTAGCTGTTTCAAAAAATAGAAATGGAAGGAAAACTTCCAAACTCCTTTAATGAGGCCAGCATTACTCTGATCCCAAAACCAGGCAAAGACCCCAGCATAAAGGAGAATTATAGACCAATATCTCTGATGAACATAGATGCCAAAATTCTCACCAAGATACTAGCCAATAGGATCCAACAGTCCATTAAAAGAATTATTCCCCACAACCAAGTGGGATTTATTTTTGGGCTGCAAGCTTGGTTCAACATCTTCAAATCAATCAATGTGATACACTACATTAATAAAAGAAAGGACAAGAACCATTTGATCCTCTCAATAGATGCAGAAAAAGCATCTGACAAAGTACAGCATCCTTTATTGATTAAAATTCTTCATAGTGTAGGGATAGAGGGAACATACCTCAGTATGATAAAAGCCACATATGGAAAGCCCACAGTGAAATATCATTCTCGTTGGGAAAAACAGAGCTTTTCCTCTAAGGTCAGGGACATGGCAGGATGTCAAAGGATGTCAAAGTCCTAGAGGAGAACACAGGCAGCAACCTCTGTGACCTCAGCCACAGCAACTTTTTGCTAGACACATCTCCAAAGGCAAGGGAAACAAAAGCAAAAATGAACTATAGGAACTTCATCAAGATAAAAAGCTTTTTCACAGCAAAGAAAACAATCCACTAAACCAAAAGACAATGAACAGAATGGGAGAAGATATTTGCACATGACTTATCAGATAAAGGGCTAGTATCCAAAATCTATAAAGAACTTATCAAACTCAACACCCAAAGAATGAATAATCCAATCAAGAAATGAGCAGAAAACATGAACAGACATTTCTCCAAAGAAGGCATACAAATGGCCAACAGATACATGAAAAAACTTCTCACCATCATTCAGCATCAAGGAAATTCAAATCAAAACCACAAAAGAATACCACCTCACTCTGGTCAGAATGGTGAAAATTAATAAGTCAGGAAATGACAGATGTTGGCAAGGATGGGGAGAAAACAGGAGCCCTCCTGCATTGCTGGTGGAAATCCAAGCTGGTATAGCCCCTCTGGAAAACAGTATGGAGGTTCCTCAAAAAAGTTAAAAATAAGCCTACACTATGACCCAGCAATTGCATTACTAGGTTTTTATCCCAAAGATACAAACAAACAAAGTGATGAGAAGGGGCATCTGCATCCCAATGTTCATAGCAGCAATGTCCACAATAGCCAAACTGTGAAAGAGCCCAGATGTCCATTGATGGATGAACAGATAAAGAAGATGTGGTATATCTATACAATGGAATCTTAGTCAGCCATTAAAAAAAAAAAAAAAAGAAATCCTGACATTTGCAATGACATAGATGGAGTTACAGGGTATTATACTACGTGAAATTAGCCAGTCAGAGAAAGACAATTATCATATGATTTCATTCATATGTGGTATTTAAGAATCAAAACAGAGGATCATGGGGAAAGGGAGGGAAAAATAAAACAAGATGAAATCAGATAGGAAGACAAACTGTAAGAGACTCTTAATCATAGGAAACAAACAGGGTTGCTGGAGGGGAGTGGATAGGACATGGAGTAACGGGATGGACATTAAGGAAGGCATGTGATGTAATGATCGCTGGATGTTATGTAAGACTGATGAAACACTGAACTTTACCCCTGAAACTAATAATACACTATATGTGAATTGAATTTAAATAAAAAATATAAAGTGTGAGTATATTTGAATAATATTTCAGAGATAAAATTGGCAGAATTTAATAATTCATAAACTTAGAATGTTAATGAATAATATGGTAAGGGGCACCTGGGTGGGTCAGTGGGTTAAAGACTCTGCCTTCGGCCCAGGTCGTGATCTTAGGGTCCTGGGATGGAGCCCCGCATCAGGCTCTCTGCTCAGCGGGGAGCCTGCTTCCTCCTCTCTCTCTGCCTGCCTCTCTGCCTACTTGTAATCTCTTTCTCTCTGTCAAATAAATAAATAAAATCTTAAAAAAAAATAAGATGTTCAATAAAATGTCATCCTCTGATTGATCTTCTGTGTGACTTCGTGTATGGCATTGCCACTATTTATAATTTCAAAAATCAGATGTAATAACATGTCTGAGGAGAAAATAGTCAATTTCATTCCAGGCATGTTGAATCGAGGTATTGATTTCTTCAGTTTTTCTTTGTGATTCATGACATTGATAATTTTGTAGAGAACAGGACAGCTATTTTGTAGAATATGACTTAATTCTGTTATGCTTTTCAGGAATAGTACAGAAGCAATACTTTGTTCTCGTTACATCACATGAAAGTGCGCATTGTGTGGATTTGTCCTATTATTATTGATAAAATTAACTTTAATCAGTCACTCGGTTAAAATGGTGTCATTTGGGTTACTTTACTGTAAAGTTTTTATTTTTTTCCTTTGTAGTAAGTATATAGTAGAAAGATGCTTCCATTGAATTGATATGATTTCTTCTTTATATGTTTGGTTGAATTCATCAGTAAAGACATTTGGCATGGAGTTGTTATTATTGTTTTGGGGGTGGGAAATCATAAATGTTTAAGGAAAAATGCAATTTATTTAATAGACAAAAGTAACTCGGGAAATCTATTTTCTTCTTGTGTAATCTTTCGTAGTTTGTGACTTTCCAAAAATGCGTATTTCATCCAAGTCATCACATTTTTTGACATAAAATTTTTTTATAAAAAACTGTCTTCTAAATATCTATATAATCTGTAGTGACATTTCGCCCCCCACCCCCACATTGATATTATTGGTATTCTATATCTTTTTTTTTTCCTTTTCAGTCTAGTCTAGTCAGAGGCTTATCAATTTTGTTGTTTTATAAATAACCTGTGTTTGGGCGCCTGGGTGGCTCAGTGGGTTAAGGCCTCTGTTTTCAGCTCAGGTCATCTCAGGGTCCTGGGATCGAGGCCCGCATTGGGCTCTCTGCTTGGCAGGGAGCTTGCTTCCCCCTCTCTCTCTGCCTGCTTCTCTGCCTCCTTGTGATCTCTCTTCCGCTGTGAAATAAATAAATAAATAAAATCTTATAAATAAATAAATAAATAAATAAATAAATAAATAAATAACCTGTGTTTTGTTTCCTGACTTTCTCTACAGCTTTCTTGTTAATCTCATTGCTTTTTGTTCCTATCTTAATTGTTTTACTTGCTCTGCTTGTTTTGGGTTTAGTTTGCCCTTGTTTTTCTACTTTCGTAAGGCAGAAGCTTGTATTACTGATTTAAGACCTTTTTGTTTTCTAATATAAGCATTTAGTGCTACAAATTTTCCCTCAAATTTAGCTTAGTCCCTCAAATATTAATGTTTTATTTTATTTTCATTTGAATTATTTTCTATTTTTCCTTGTGATATATTATTTGACGCATGTATTGCATGGAAGTGTTTTTTATTTATTTTATTTGAATACCATCAGTTGATTGTATGATTTATATCTTTTTGAATTTGATTTTATTAATGCCCTAGAATTCTGCATATCATGGTGAATGTTCCATGTGCAGTTAAAAAGAATACATATCCAGTTCTTGGTGGAAAGTATAAATATCAGTTAGATGACATTGGTTGATAGTATTGTTCAAGTTGTCTATATTTTTACTAAATTTCCATATGCTTTTGCAATCAGTTAATGAGTAGGGTACTGATTTAGCCAACTGTAATCGTTGATTTGTCTATTTCTGATTTTGCTCTATCAGTTTTGCTTCCCATATTTTGAAACTGTGCCTGATACACATTTATGATCCTAGATCTTCTATGTTAATTAAATTTTATGTCATATAATGCCCCTTTTTATACCTGACAATATTTCTTGTTGTAATTCTACTTTGCCTGTTATTATTATAACCAGGCCACTTTGCTTTTAATTAATACTTACATGGAATATATTTCACACCAAAAAAATTAACCAATCTGTATTAACATTTAAATTGAGTTTCATATAGTACATATTTGGGTCTTGCTCTCTTTTGCAATCTGAAAATCACTGTATTTAAATAGAGGGTGTTTACAGCATTCAAATTTAGTGTCAACTAAATTGCATCATAATGCAATTATATTTGTATTTGAATCTAACAGTTTACAAGGTGTTTTCTATTTTTCCTATCCATTCTCTATCCTCTTGTTCTCTTTTCTGGACTTCTTTTTGGATTTATTGGGCATAACTTTCATATTCCATTTTATCACCACTATTGCTTTTCTATAAATGTTGAAAAAAAATTCTGGATGATAATTCTTAAACAGAATTTGTCACCTTATTACCAACAACATTTTTGAGTCAGACAATTCTCACTTTGTTGGGTCCATCTTCTGCACTCTAAGATGTATAACACATCCCTGGACTATACCCTGTAGACACAGTAGCACATCTCAAATTCAATGACCAAAATTGGTCATTTGGTCAAATTCAGCAATTTGACCCTGAATATACCCTGTGTATGTTTGTGCGAGTGTGTATGTGTGTGTGTGTCAGGAAGAGGTGGAGGAGTAGTCATATTCATCTGAAAAAAACTCTTCTGTACTTAATTATAGTGCAATTTTGAATAATACTATATTATTATCCATACAGTATAAGAATTTTAGAGCCATTCATTCCTGGTACTGTTGTTAGCATGCGTTTTATTTTTACATGTGTATAAATCCCATAATATATATTTATAGTATTTGTGTAGTCTATCAATTATTCATAGTATAATTAAAGAATATACTGATTATAATTATTTATGTATTTTGCTTTTTCTAGCCCTGCTCATTTCTTTCCATACATCTAATTAGCTTTCTTGATAATACTTTTGACCAATGAGATTCTCTTATTAATTTCTTTTTTTTTTAACATCTTTATTACTTTTAGAGCAGTTATAGATTCCCCCAGCAAAATTGAGGGAAAGGTACAGAGATTCTGCATATAAACCTGCCCTCACACATGCATAACTTCCCTTATAATCAACATCCCCTACTAGAGTGTTACATTAATTATCCCTGATGAACCTACTTTAATACATAGTCACCCAAAGTCAATAATCTGCATTATTTTTCCCTCTTGGTGAATCCATATTACGGATTTAGGTAAATTTATAGTGACATGTATTCATCATTATGATATCGTAGAGTATTGTCACTGCACTAAAAATCCTCTGTGCTCTGCCTATTCATCCCTCCCTCCTCTACCTCCTCCCTGGTAACTACTGATCATTTTACTGTCTCCATGGTTTTGCTTTTTCCAGAAAGTCACATATTAGAATCATACAATATATAAACTTTTCATATTGGCTTCTTTCATTTTGTAATATGCATTTAAGGTTTATCCATGTCTTTTCATGGCTTGATTGCTCATTTCTTTTTAGTGCTGAATAACATTCCATTGTCTGGATGTACCACAGTTTATTCATTCATTTACTGAAGTACATCTTAGTTGCTTCCAAGTTTTGGCAATTATGAATAAAGATGCTATAAACATCTGTGTTCCAGGGAGGGCTTCTCTACTTTCTTGGCTCATTCTCCATCTTAGACAGGTTTTGTGTTCCTGGGTCTTGGGGGTGGAATTTTGTCTGTCTGTATTCCTGAGTCTTCCCTTTAACGACACCCAAACTCTGCCTTGTATCTGTTGTGAGTATTGAGCAAGAGATAGTTTCTTGACCCATCTCCAACACTGATAAACTTCTAAGATTTCCTCAAGTTGAGAGGCAGAAGCTTTATTTAGAGAGGACCTGAGTTATTCAATTTATCATAGCCACTTCCATTTACTTAATGTATACTCAGACACCTAATACTGGACATATTCTCTCACTTTGTTTGTCCTATTCTTCATGGACATTTCAGTATCGAAACCCAAGTATAAATGAACCCATACCACTATAAAATTCCATAAGATAAAAATTGCCATATCCAATACATTCCGATAATTAAAGAAATTTATGTTGAGAACGGAAGTCTGGCATAATAATACTACTATCGTCTAGGATTAAAAAATAAACTCTAAATCCCAGCTATACCTAAGTCTCTATTAGTCACTGGATAAGTTGTTTAACTTGTTGGGACATAGTTTCCTTAT
Source organism: Ailurus styani (assembly GCA_002007465.1). Classification (NCBI taxonomy): domain Eukaryota; kingdom Metazoa; phylum Chordata; class Mammalia; order Carnivora; family Ailuridae; genus Ailurus; species Ailurus styani. The sequence goes on from LNAC01000068.1 coordinate 5,134,048, forward strand.
TTTTAGTTCAAATAAATTAAAAAATTAGGTACACTTGTGCAAAGTACTGTATTGAGCTGAAGATGAAGAAAATGCAGTATTTATTCCAAATGAGTTTGCACTCCAACCCATGTATTTTTTGATTGTCTGTGTTCAACAATTATATGACTCTAGATTCTTATGTACAAGAAAAAAAATGAACTCAGATAAAAATATATAAAATCACTTAACCACACAAGAAAATATTTGAAGTTAATAATATAATATTCCTTAATTCAGCCTGACAGAATCCTATTGATTTTAGTTTATATGAGGAATTTGATTTATGCTCCTTTTGTCTCTTTTGATTAATACACTATCTCAGCTTATCCAAAGATTCAGTCATCCAAAATCCTCCTGTGTATTCCATTTCAAATAAATTGAAAGTTTTGTTCCAATGAAACTTGGTTTAATAAATACAAGAATCTCTAAAAGTTAGTTTGGAGCACAGAAACTCCAGATTTTAGGTAATAAATGCTTTTCATATTATTAGATATATTTCACAGAAATTATCATTACCTCAGGTGTCATTTTAGTTGGAAAGAAAATAAAAGTGTTATGGACAGTCACAGTCTACTACTTTTTGCTACAACTATTAGATATTTTCTTAGTACAGTTTGTCCAAGATGTTACACTTGTAAGAAACTAAGATAACTATTCATATTATCTTGAAATGTAATAACTGACATAGTTAAATTATATATATTAATAAATTGACATCTTAGTCCATTAAAGAAGACTATGCATTGACAATGAAAAAGTCTGTATGCTATGATCTCAAACTATTTGTGTGTGTAAATGTGTTTGAAGAAAGAGTAAGTATACATGTGTGTATTTATATATCTATCTATGTATCTTAACTATCTGGGGAGTGAGAAGGGTTGTGTTTCCATTTTCTTATTTTTGTCTCTCTGAGAGGTTTTTTTTCTTCCTGGCACCAACACTGAATTCTAATAACAACTGAGTGTCCTACAATTCAATTCTGACACTAACTACATGGAATTAGAGTCAGACTTCACAAGTTTAAGGGCTCCATCCCACAAAACTGCACCCTGCCTCAGATGTCGGAAGTATAGACACCATACTTCTGACTGGTTATCATTTGGAGCTTTTCACAACTACCTCCTTGGGTTTGATGACATAAAGGACTTTACTTACATTTATTGGTTTATTGTAAAGAATACAAATGACGAGCCAAATGAAGAGGTATATAGGGCAAAGTCTGAAAGGACCCCAAGCATAGGAATTTTTATTGCTCTGAAGTTGGGGTGTGACACACTCTTGACATGTGAATGGATCTGACAAACTCTCTGAATCCCATCATTAGTGGTTTTTATGAATCTTTCATTATATAGTGTGATTTATTAAATTATTAGCAATTGGTGACTAACTCAATCTCCAGTTTCTCCCTCTTTACTGAAGGTTGAGGCTGAAAGTTTCAAACTTCTCATCAAGATTTGGTCTTTCTGGACATCAGCCACCACCCTCAAGCTACAGTAGCTTATCAAAGGAACCTTATCAGAACAAAAGATCCTATCACTATTTTTTAAAAAATATTTATTTTTTTGAGAGAGAGAGAGAGAGAGTGAGAGAGGATAAGTAGGGAAAGTGTGAAAGGGAGAAGCAGACTGCCCGCTGAGCAGAGAGCCCGATGTGGGGCTCTATCCTGGGACTCTGGGATCATGAACTGAACTGAAGGTAGATGCTTAACCCACGGAGCCACCCACGTTCCCCAGATCCTATCATCCTTATCACTCAGGAAACTCCAGAGATTTTTAGGAGATGCCAAGAACCAGAGGCAAAGACCAAATACCTTTCTATGATTCCACACCCTATATCATTTTTTTAAAAAAATAGTGTATATGTGCGTGTGTCTGTGTGTATATCATTTGTATAAAAAGAAAAATAATAGAACATAAAACTTGTTACTTAGCAAAATGTAGTGCTCAGATGAAATATTTGTTGAATAAATGTAGAATTTATAAATATTTGGTTCATGCAATGAATATCTTTGAACTGAATTATTTCTTAAGAAACGTTTAAAATATCTCAGAAGGCTTTTAGGGTGAGTTAAACCAGGTTTACATGGTCACTTATGTGGTATGATCTGAGGGTCACAAAACCACCACTTCCTCATTCCCACCATTGCCATTGGCCTTGCCACAGAAGTTGAGTTACCACATAAGATGCTTTTTCTTTAAGTCTCTTTCCTACATGAGGCAGCATACAAAAGGAACACCAACAGTGAAAATAAACTCAAGAACTTATTCATCTTTTACTTACAAGTTTCTACCCTTTAATAACATCTCCTCAGTATCTCCTCTCTCATCCCAGCCTCTGGTAACCACCATTCTATTCTCTGTTTCTATGAGTTCAGCTTTTTCAGATTTCACATTTTAGTGATATTACATAGTATTTGTCTTTTTCTGTATAACTTACCTCACTTACATAATTCTCTCAAGATCTATCCATGTTGTCCCAATACATCTTTAACCACAACAGTACACATTCATAAAACTTTTGAATTAGAAGTAATTTGATAGATTACCTAGTATACTTTCTAAGAAGTGTTTGATTCCCTCTAGACCATAAGTTGGCACGCTATTGTCCTTGGGCCAAATCTGGTCCACGTTCTGTTTTTATAAATAAAATTTATTGGAACACACACATACATACAACAAAACTTTGAAGAGAATGTAATTCTTGACTTAAACCTCACAAATACCAGAGAAGGATTCCACTCTGGTTTGTCATTGTTGTTATTATCATTTTTAATCTTTTAAAGTCCACATAAAACCTCTTCAAAAATAAGAATTTGCTAAGCATAGTAAGCCTATTCTCCAGATCCCATAATTAGCTCTTATCTGTTAGTAGCTCTCAGATCTTGCCAGTAAAAATTAATCTAGCCCATTTGAGGTCTTTTCAGTTATGGCTCTACTCAATATGGTCAACCCAACAATGAAATAAAATTGGGGGTCCTAAGCAACAAAACATTTTTCTCTCTTAGAAGGCAGAGATGTGGCTAAAGTTGTTACTATTCATAATTCTATTTTTAAATTTATTTTTAACTGTTATTTTAATACTAAAGTTTGTTTCAGGATAGCACAAGCCCCATTGAAGTTCAGATGTTCAATTCAGGTTAGAATTTACATTTACCAAGCAACCAATTACTTAATTTCAGTGACAGAAAAATAAATAAGACATAATTTTGCCCTCAAGAAAGTCACAGTTTAGTGAATGACAAAAGAGCACAAGCATAACTTTAATACAGAGAGAATAAATGTCATAATCTATCATGCATCAATTTCATAGTTTATTAGATATATTTATAGAATCCCTTGGCATTGTACTAAATAGACTATTTACGGGATAAAACAAAAGACAATTATATTTTGCTTTCTAGGTGAAACTGGGCAAAGATTCAAAGCAGAAGGTGTTTTCTGAGAGGATAAAAACAAAAATTAGAAACAGAAAAAGTACACCAGACTCTTCTGCTCAATGAAGCTCAATGAAGGAAAGGGGTAAAGGAAGAGATGTCAGTGAAACTGGATGAGACCTTGGAATCCAGGATGATTTGCCCAAGATAGAGATTGATGTATATGTGCCCTTGGCTACTGTCAAAGTCATTTGGAAATAGTTGAGAGCTGGGTAGTTCTTAAAAACAGTCAGGTGTTCAGTTTCACTTGGTCACTAGAAATGGCAGACCATTTAGTTTCATATTCCCAAGCTTTTTTTTTTTAAATAGCTTTATCAAAGTATAATTGATATACAGAAAACTGCACATATTTAATGATCTGGGACATACACTCATGAAATCATCAACTCAATTAAGGTCATAAACACATCAATCATCTCCAAAAGTTTCCTCATGCCTCATTGTGTGTGTGTGTGTGTGTGTGTGTGTGTGTGTGTGTGTGTGCGTGTGTATCTTTGTACTATGTGTGTGCTAAGAATAGTTAACATGGGATCTACACTTTTAACAAAATTTTAAGTGCACTATAGAGTATTGTTGACCAGAGGTACTATGCGATATAGCAGATCCCTACAACTTATTCATATTGCATAACTGAAACTTTATGCTTGCTGGAAAACAATTCATTATTTCCCTCTTCCCTCAGCTATTGGCAACCACCATTATACTCTCCGCTTCTATGAGTTTGATAATTTTGGATACCTCATATTAGAGGAATCATGATTTGATTTGTCCTTCTATGACTGGTGTATTTCACTTAGCATAAGGTCCTCCAGCTCATCCATGTTGTTGCATATGGAAGGATTTTTTTGAGACAATGATATTTTACATTATCTGTATACACCACATTTTCTTTATTCATCTGTCGAGTCTGATTGTTTCTACATCTTGGCTACTGTGAATAACGCTGCAATGAACATGGGAGTGCAAATACCTTTTTGAAATCCTGATTTTAATTATTTTGCATATATCCAGCAATGGGATTGCTGGATCATATGGTTATTCTATTTTTAATTTTTTACCTCCATACTGTTTCTATAGTAGTTGTATCATCTTACATCCCCACCAACAGTATATATGGGTTCCAGGTTCTCCACATCCTTGACAATTGTTATCTTTTTTTTTTAATAATTGTCATCTTAACAGATGTGAGGTGATATGTCACTGCGGTTTGATTCATGTTTCCCTGATAATTAGTGATGTTGAACACCTTTTCATATACTGAGCCTTCTTTAAGAAGTTGGTAATTTGGTTTAAATATTTCCAGCAACACTGAGAAAAGCACAGCAAAAACACAAAACAAACAAACAAAAAAACCCAAAAGAATCCAAGAGACAAAACAAAAAATAAAATAAAATAACAAAACCACTTTGTGATTTTCACAAAAAGTGCTTTTCAGTGGATTATCACAATATTCACCTGAAATCTGGGACAACATCACCAAGACTACTGAGAGGAAAATTCCGACTCCAAAATCTGGAACAGCCAGCACAGCTGTGAAGCCAAGTTTATGGGGCTTACTAGGGCAGCAGCTGGGCATGGACTGAACAAAGAGGATAATTCCAGTGCTTTGGAGCAGAGTGCAATGAAAAGCACAGCTTAATCTTCTCTTGGTGAAGCAAGAAAATCATATTTAAAAAAATCACTAAGTGATCAGCACTTTAAATAACAATGTCATTTTTAAGGCACTCTGAAAAGTTCATGTTCTTCATCTCCCCCACACTCATTACTGTCATTCACAAGTCACTGCCAAGTCAAATTTTCATCTCCCTTTGATTTTTAAACTGGGCATTGGAGTAACTTAAATAATGTTTCAATTTGTTGGGAAAATTTGATTTAAAATAGAAAAAGCAAATGAGTTCCAAGTTGACAGCATAACCTTTGGGAAAGAGGGATTAGAGGATGTGGCATTTCCTGTGTGTCCCTAACACTGGACTTTAGGGCAAAATGCTAAAAATAAACTCTGTAAGGAGGAAGTAGAAAGTCTGACAAAGATGTGTTAAAGTTTACCTTGGTTAAATTACCTCTTCAATTGTTCTTTTACATAATATTTCAGCCTTATGCTGATTATCAAAGGGGTCTTGAAAAAAATTTAAAGTATTGCCATGTGATGTTAAAAATAAATCAGATTATGAATGAATAAAATCAGGGAGTATATGGCTTAAGGGCAGGAGTGGTCTAATAAATCCCATAGAGCAGGCAAAGCTTCATAATTTTCTCACACCTCTCTTTTCTAAATCCTGTTTATATGTCTCCTGTAATACTCCTTCCCCACCTCCAATTGTCAGGATCCTTATGCTTACTTGAAAGAATAGTCAACAACCAAAAAAATGAATTTAATTCCTTCAAAGAAGTAATACAATTCAAAACAGATTTGTATGTGTGGAAATAGATTCATCCATTTTACTGAGGTATATAAGCAGTCTCATTATTTTTATGAGAATCTGATGCTGTGTGTTGTGGAATGATGATTGCATGCTTCATCTGGGCATGCCAAAACTTCTGAATATGAGCTGATAGACAATGGTAGAAACCCACACTCTGACCAGAATAACAGAAGAGGAGATTCATCCAGGACCCAGGATGTTCTCCTGTCTTAAATGCCATGTATGTAGAAGTTACTAGGCAAACTAATTCCACAAGTATTCCTGAATGCAGGGAAAGTATATTTATATATTATGAGATATATTAATCAGTGTTTATATGCATGAGATATGTGTAGGGTATGAGTTTGTGGTATGTCAATAAAAAATTGTCCAACACTTAGAATTGGACAAAAGAGATCTATTGTTAATATTAATGTTCTTCATTCCAGGGGTCAGGTTTGGATGGAACAACCAAAAATCTTCATAAAGATTATGAAATTATTGTCTCAATGACTATATGGAAAGCAAATCCTCATATTGAAAAGAAAACCCTGAACCAAAAGTTACAAATCACTTTGAGTTCTTTCTCTTAACTATCAGAGGAAAAGGAAAGCATCAAAGGGCGCATGGGGGGGGGGCAGGGAGTGACTGATGTGTGTTTTGATAACAGACTAGCTCTCTGTGGAATTCTATAGTTGTCACTTTATGTTATCTTCTTTTATTAAAGCTTGCTTTATTAAGGCCTGCTGGGACCAATATTCGTTGGACTGGCTGGTAACCTTCTCCAGGAAATGAAGCTGATTCTAGAGGGATGATGGTATAGTGGAGAGAGAAGTGAGAACAATAAAGTACAGATATTGAGTGTACCAGGCTCCAGGTCTTTGACTGGAAGATAAAGTGAGCTTCAATTCTAATGACTCACAAGTTGACAGAAATCTATACTCCTTATTATGTAGAGATTAACCCCATGTTAAGAAAATAAGATATAGTTTTACTCATCTTAAAAGTAAGTCATTTGAAATTTTTATGGTTAATTATTTGAGTAAATGTATCATAAAAGGCAACATTTGGGAAATTTCCTATGAGTATGTGGGTCAAAAATTTTAATGCCAATAAAAAAAACAAAATAAAACACTGTGCCAAATCACCACAAAGAATGTTTTACTAATTTGAATCACAAACTGTTGTAATTTTCTAAAGTCTTAAGTTCCCAATGACAGCATACCAAGTTGCTGGCAAGATGATCAACACCAAAGAACCCAAAACAGTTTAAAGTCTTAAAGAGGATGCATTTTACCTATAAATTTGAGCAGTGGAGCTCCCCCCAAAATAATCTCAATATTATTTGGAATCTATCAATCAATTAGTTTTTAAGAGTGGCTTTACTCTGCAATGGACCAAATAACTCACTTTCACTATCACTTACTTTCCCCAAGCCCCAGTTTCTTCATATACAAAGCAAGAACAATGACAAAACCCAATATACAAGGCTGTTATAAATATCTGATATTGCCGGAGGCCAGCTCCGGCAACAGTCAGGGGTCCCCGAAGGAAAGGACGGCGTCGGCGATACGAAATGAGGAGAAGGACTGGGATTATGTCTCAGGAGTCTCCCAAAACCTCAGGGCTCGGGGTCCTTTATTTATATCATTGTAACAAAGGGTGATAAAACATAACCAGAATGTTTATTTATTAATTAAAGGAACCTTTGTAGATGCACCTGGTATTTCTCAAAAAGCTTGATAGATGATGAGGCCTGTTCTGCTTATCTGTATAGTGCCCCTTTTTTATGGTTACTCCTAGTTCTGATGTAAATAAAGGGTTTTGTGTAAGGTCATTAAGCCCTAAAGTTAAATGCTATATATCGTGGGGAGAGGCACAGCATGGCGCCGGATTCTCTTTCTCGGCAATTATCTCGGATTCCATTTGGGCCTGTTTATCTATAGAAAGAGTAAATTATCCACACCTCGAAAAAGTCAATTAGCCGACTATATTTCTTCCAATAACTATGTTTATACTATATACCTTTATGTTGATTGATAATACGGGATCTACAATTAGTAAATTCAACCTATGTTTAACAAATCTAGTCTAATCTTACCATTCATACTGATATGCGTCATTCGAGCTGCAAGCCGCTTTTAATTGGAAGGGGTTGATTAATGCTTTGCCCATTGCATTCTCCTCGCCTTGCGGGAGGGTGGCGCCCCATACCTTGTAGCGGGAGTTCACCTTCTTGTGCCATGCAGACGGCTCACATCATGATATATTAACCTTGCCCACAGAAGTGCTCAATTAATGGCATTTCTTATATAAATAAATACATGCAATTAACTGTGGACATCCAATGGTGATATAAGTAGTAGAATACCATATTTAAATTTTTATTTTATTAAGATGACTAAGGCATCAGTTTGCATGACAGTAGGCACAGAAATGTGTTGAGAAGACTATAGTATTAAAATGGTCCAGATAAAAGATTATGAAGCACCAACTGAAGGAAGTTAAGGTTGAGAAAAAGAAAACATTCTACCTATGAGAGTTATTAAGAATCTAAAATTGCCAAAGCTTGACCAGTGATAGTAGAACAAGTGAAGGGAATAGAGAAGTCAATCATATCCGGATTTCTGAAATGGAAAATGGAAAATGTTCATAGGGAAAATCTAAATACCTTACAGGTTCTTAATGATCTGCTTCTGCCCTACCTCTCTGACCTCCTTTCATAGCATAAATAATAGAACAAAGAGAATTTTTTAAAATATAAACTAAACACATCACTAATCTACTTAAATCGCTCCAATGAATTCCATTGCTCTTAAGATAAAGTCCAAAATTTCCATATGGTCTAAGATTGTCATGACTGAGTTCCTGTGCTTATATTTCTCAGATTACTTTATGCCTCATCCTTCCTCAATTTCCTATGTCTAAATCACACAGCTCTCTTCCCATTTGGAAAACACAGCAAGCACTTTCCCAACTCAGATTTTCCCACTTGCTGTCCATACGTCTTGAAGATATTCTTCACATGCCTGGATAATTCTCCATTGGCCTCACTTTAAATATTATCTCCTCAGAAAGAACTTCCTTGGCTACCCAGTTTTTTTTTTAATTGAAAACTATTTTTTAAATTATAGCATTGTATTTATTTTTCTGAAAGGCACTGCTCAAGAACATGTTAAGTACATTTATTTATTTAATTGTTTATTACATAGCACTTCCAAAGATTTTCAACTTCATGAATACAGGGACTATGTCACTTCCCTTTAGCCACTGTGTGCCTGTCAGTTATCATGGCACCCAGCATGTAGTAGGCAGGCAATACCTATAGCTCCAAGAAATGATGACTCTACAGGAGGAAATATTTGTGGCTTAAAAAAATATCTAAATGGAAATATGGATTTGTAATCATTGCCATACAGAAAGTAATTAAAACCTCTGGATAGAATGTAATGACTAAAGGAAAACAAATAGAAGGAGATGTGAACTAGGGTTAATACTAGGGCATGCCCATACTTTTATTAAAAGCTTTTTTTTTTCAATTTATAGAAGTGATACATATTTGTTGGAAAAACAGTAAAGGTTATACTGTGCACTACCCCAACTAGTCTCATAGATAGCTACTGCCAACCATTTTGTAAATATATCTGAATATGTATTTTAAGAATATGCAAACCCATAGTTTAAATAAGTAAAGAAAGAAAATGGCATTCACCAGAGTTTCAGGCAGATCATGATTTTTGGTCCGGAAAGTATCTTTCAATTGACAACTCACTACGGAAGGTAAGACCCCCCAAGAGACTGAAAGAACTGAAGTATGAACAAAATAAAGAAGGACTTTCAGTAAAGAAGAGGAATAATTTGTGTTTATCTCTGAGGAAATAAGTTAAAAAAGTTGAGGTGGGAACAAGGTTGATGGCCAAAATTTCTGGGACCCAGGACTTATGTTTCTCTTCTACCTCCTTTCTAACTTTCATAGTTAAAAAAAAAAAAAGACTTTAGGGTGTGTGTGTGTTTGTGCTTCAAATCTATCTTCATGCTTGGGCAGAGATAGAAAAGAAAAGCATGAGAAATAGAAAATGTGAGAGGGGGCGCCTGGGTGGCTCAGTGGGTTAAAGCCGCTGCCTTCAGCTCAGGTCATGATCCCAGGGTCCTGGGATGGAGGCCCACATCGGGCTCTCTGCTCAGCAGGGAGCCTGCTTCCTCCTCTCTCCTCTCTCTCTGCCTGTCTCTCTGCCTACTTGTAATCTCTCTCTCTGTGTCAAATGAATAAATAAAATCTTTAAAAAAAAAAAGAAAAAGAAAATGTGAGAGGACATTTATGTCCCAGATAACAGAATTAGATCATGGCTGAATTTTATAAAATTTTCTAGTAACAGCTGGATAATTTACATATACTTTTGTTTACTTTCATAGAAGCATACTTTACTACCTGTTCTGCAACTTCCTTTTATCATTTTCTCACAAAATTCATTCCATGGTACTAAAGGAAGATTTTTATTAACCTTTTTTTAAATAACTGAATCAGGTATTTTCAAATAGATTTGCCTCTTTTCTCAAAAAACTTCTGCTAACTATGGATTTCACACAGTATTCCATACAACATTACATCCAATCAAAGGACGTGTGTGTGTGTGTGTGTGTGTGTGTGTGTGTGTGTGAAGATCATGTGGCAGTGGCTCAGTCCTACGGTATATACTGGCTTATGATATGTCCCATCATCCACATGCAACTGGCCTGGTAGAAAGTATGATTGGGCTGCTGAAGGCTTAGTTACATGCCAGTAGAGGACCCAACTCAGCAAGTTTGGGGTGAAGTCCTACAGTGTGGAGTATATGTCTCAAACTATTAGTCAATATTTTGTGCGTTCTTCCCCCATAACCCAGATGTAAGGACCAAGAAGCAAATAGCAGAGGTAAGAATGGCCTACCAGAAGAATTTGTTCCCCTTCCCTCATGAGTTTTGGCTCAATGAATTTGGCAGTTCTATGCCCAAGGAAGTAATGTTTCTGTAAGTGGACATGGTCATGTTTTCCATAAATTGGAATTTGAGACCATCTTCAGATGATACAGCCTTTCACAAAACTGAACCATTAGGAAGAGAAGTATTTTACTGGCTAAGACTGTTGATCCCAATTACTAAAGGTCAATGAGTTGCTGCTATAAATTTTTGCAAGAGGACTATGTCTGAAACTCAACAAATTTATGTAGAGTACATCTTAATAGTCCCTTGCTAAATAGTTCTGATCACTGGAAATCTGAAGCAATTCAATAGAGATAAGATCATCAAAGATTCAGATCTTATAAGAGTAAATATTTGAGTCACACAATCAGGTAGAGAACCCATTTAGATAAACTGGGGGCAGAGGATAAGATGACCTGGAATGAGTTAAAGAAATCAGCTGTGTCATTTAACATTAATCTTGTGATCAACTACAGAAGTGATTTCTGTAGTAGTTGTGTTTTATGGGGTTAAATTGTTTATATTCTCCATTTTATCCTTTGCTTTAATTAGGTTTTAGAATATGACTAAATTGGCAACATTTTACAGTGCTATTGCAATTAATGGGACTTCATGCATTCCCCATGTTAGGGACACAAAGTTTTCTTAGATGAAGGATAAGAATGGAGGATGAAGTGTAAGATAGGAGTGGTGATTGAGAGGGAAAATGACTGAAATTTACTGAAGATCTTTTATTTTCCAGATACATGGTTCATCTTTCCTACCTTGCTGTCTGTCCAGAGATGATAACACATATGGATTACATCAAAGGGATGGTCAGAGAGAGTGAGAGAGAAAGAGAGCTGCTAGGTTTTCAAGTTGTCAATGAGGATAATAAACCAAACTGAAAGTAACAGCCAAGTCTTTATTTATTTACTGAGATAGTTTAAGAGATCAGAAAGAAGTTACTGGGTCCCCCAGAGTTCCATTTCTCCCTCACAGAATGGCACTGAAGTGAAGGTCAGGTGAATCAAAGCAGACAGAGGGGGATCATCTCATTGCCAAGAGAACCTCCAACCCAGAGGGCTCCTGTCATTCTACAGACCTGGGGGAAGGGGAAAATGTTAGGAGTGGAGAAGTACTGGGTACTGAGTAAGCACAGATGAAAATGTCTTAAGGCCTTTGCCTGCTTCGGAGGTCTCCAAATGCAGACACCTGAGCCAGAAATGCAGATACACATGAGAGCATGGATGGCTGACCAGTGGGAGCTGGCAGGGAGGAAGAAGTACTTTACTGTAATTCCCACTAACCTGCAATATAACTGGGTGTGTATCAAGTCTGGTATGAGGTGGGTGGCTTATCCCCATGACAGCCAGGGAAAGACTTTATAAGTGCCCATGGTTGGGCCTGAAAGATCATACAAAGGATTTTGACTTTCATCTGGACTCCTCAGGGATCTCATATTCTCTAGCTTCTCATTGGATTGTGCTAACGGAAATTTCAAAAGAACAGAAAGAGGAAGGAAGGAGGGTAAAGTCCATTATTTATTCCCCAGTAATCTCTTTCACCACCATGAGGCAACTTAAGCCAACTGTGTCCCTCGACTGAAGGTCACAGCTCCTTTGAGGGCAATGGAGCTCCCATAACTCACTCTTTGTCCGTCCATATTCTGGTAACTATTCCTGGTCTCAATCCTTAGAGCCTAGGATTGGGACTAATTGAAATTTTACTAAACCTGGGGGTCTGCACCTGTGTCATATGTTTTCCCTACACCTACACCTCATAACTAAACCCTCTTTGTGGGGTACCTGGGTGGCTCAGTTGGTTAATCATCTGTCTTCAGCTCAGGTCATGATTCTAGGGTCATGAGATCGAGCCCCACACTGGGCTCCCCACTCAGCAAGAAGTCTGCTTCTCCCTATCCCTCTGCCTGCCACTCCCCCTGCTTGTGCTCTTTCTGTCAAATAAATAAATAAAATCTTTTTTTAAAAAAAAAGAAAACCTCTTTATTATTGTTACATTTTGAATGTTTTAATTACCTTGCCTGAGACATTGAGAATGTTCATGGACATTCCTTCAATTTTCAAAAATTCACTTGTCTTTTTTTCCCACTTCTAAAAATAACTATGTATTCATTGATTTATTACCTAAATATTTCAATTCTGCACTTACTTTAGTCAGGCTTTGTTCTGGGCTCTGTAGACTATGTATGAACAATCCAGCCAACTTGAACTTACATTTAATGGGGGAAAGGGGACAGATAGTAAATAAATAAACATATCATATGCAAAAGAACATAAAGAAGGTCAGAGGTAATGCTGATGGAGTTGCTGTTCTATATAGGTTAGGGAGATATGCCTTCATCTATTATGCAATATTTGAGCAGAGATTTGAAGGAAGTGAGGCAGTAAGGGTCAGGGAGGTAGCTGGGAGAAAGTCTTTATAGGAAGAGCATCATAGCAAGTGAAATGAATCCAGAGGGGAAAATGTGCTTGGCATGTCAGAGGAATAGCCAAAAGGCCGACAAACTATAGTGGAACAAGCAAGGGGAAGAGTGGCTGAAAGGCAGCCAGAGTGGTGTCTATGGGCTGGACAATGCTTGTTTTCACCTTAGGCTGCATAATATTAAAAAAAATACCAATATCTAAGCCTCATCCTGTACAAATTAAATCAGAATCTCTGGACTAGGGCTCCAAAATTCATATATATATATATATATATATATATATATTTTATTTATTTATTTGAGAGAGAGAGAGAGTGAGAGAGAGCATGAGAGAGGAGAAGGTCAGAGGGGGAAGTAGACTCCCTGTGGAGCTGGGAGCCCAATGTGGGACTCAATCCCGGGACTCTGGGACCATGACCTGAGCTGAAGGCAGTTGCTCAACCAACTGAGCCACCCAGGCGCTCAAAATTCATATATTATTTTGAAAGATTGCCAAAAAATTTTAGTGTGTAGCCAGAATTGAGATCCACAAGTAAAAAAATAAAAAGTATTTGTCTACCTTCAAAAAAATACTTTGGCTTTTGGGGCACCTGAGTGGCACAGTCTGTTAGAGGTCTGACTTTTGGTTTCAGCTTGGGTCATGGTGTCAGGGTCCTGAGATAGAGCCCCGCGTCAGGCTCCATGCTTAGCATAGAGTCTGCTTAGAGTTTCTCTCCTTCTCCCTCTGCCACTGCCCCCACTCTTGCTTTCTCTCTCTCTCTCTCAAGTAAATAAATAAATCTTTAAAAAAGAAAACTTTGGCTTTTACTCTTAGAAAGATAGGAAGTCACTGAAGGGTTTTGAGGAACGGAGAGATGTGCTCTGACTTCTGTTTTCAGAGGATCTCTCTGTCAGCTGTGTTAGGGTACACTGTGCTGGAAGGTGGATAGGAAGAGGCAGAGCAAGAAAACCAATTAAGAGATAATTGCCCCCCACATGCCCAAGATGATGGTGAAAGTGAAAAGTGAAAGAGATAGAAGTAGTGAGCTTCTAAGCGTACGTTAAAGGCAGAATTGACCTAATCTGCTGCTGAGTTGTATGTGAAACATCAGATAAACAGAGGACACAAAAGTATCTGCAAGGCTTTTGGTCAAGGCAAATAGGATAACAAAATTCCTAAAATCACTGAAATGAGGAACATTATAGGTGAAAATTTGGGGACAGAGTGGGATTTTATATTCAATTTAATACATATTTTAGGCTTTTTAATTTACTTCTTTATTGAGACATCCATTTAAGTTTGAGATGCCAGTTAGACTTCAAGATTTCAAATAGGCAATTTTATGTGCAAATATGAAATTGAGAACTGTTGACCACAGACGTAACTCATGAAGTCTTTAGCATACAAGTAGTAAGCTATTACCTGAGCCATGATGGAACGAGGAAGTGGGGGTCCATAAGAAAGCAGATACCTGAGGGCTGAGCTCTGGGACACACCGAACATGAGAAATCTTACAGTTGAAGACAAGCCAGCAAAGAGAACGCGGGGTTGGGGGGTTCACATGGGAAGAGGAGAACCTGCAGAAAGTGCTATCCTAGGAGCAAAGTGAGGACAGTCTTTAAAGAAAGAAGAGTGAGTAACTATGCCAAAGGCTGTCTGTAAGTTACAAATAATGAGGACTTCAAAGTCTCATTAGATTTAGCAAGATATATGGCATTGGCCACCTTGGTGAGAGCTTAGTGGTGGAGTGCTATGGGCAAAGAAATGACAGAAAAGAACTGGTAACTGCGAAATAGGCAACTACACATTTACTGTAACGGCAGGAAGAGAAATGCTCTGACAATAGTACAAGAGCTGTAAGGTCATAGAAGGGATTTTTTTTTTTTGACATGACAGATGTTACAGCATGGTTGATGGAAAAGATATATTTAGACTTACTCATTTGTCATCAATTCTGCAAATATTATTCTTAGTGTTTGTCTTTTGATATTGTTGGTGAAAGCACTGACATTTAAATGGTAGAATAAGAAGAATTAAACAAAATCTGAGAATTCATCAGTCACTACATAGATAAGACAGGATACTGCCAAAATCAAGCATCTGGAATATATAATAGTTTAGGAAAAAGACGAAGAATGGAGAATAGTTTAGGAAGTCAAATCAAGATAGGGCCAAGGGATAGAAGCTACAAGAGATTTATATTAATTCCAGAGGGATTTCATGAAAGTAAATATTTGGTAGAATTTTCATATCAATCTCTTCTCCCAGGTCACTTGGATCTTCAGGGTAGGGTGTGTGTGCATGTATTTAAAATGAAGAGGGAACAGAAAGGAACCTTAGTGCTTGAAACTGGCAATGTTTAATCTTTCTCTCTATAAGTGAGCTTTAACGCTCTTGGATCACTTGAAAAAGACACCAACATGTATATCTCTTTTAAGATAGAAGTGGTATATATTTTGAAGATCTGATATATAAAAGTAGTAAATCTTTAAAACCATTCTGCATTCTGTCATTATACAGAAAACGTGTATATTTCTTTCTCTTTTTTTCCAGAAAACATGTATATTTCTAAAAATAAAACAAAACCTAGGTTATGGAAGTCCTTAGCCAGAAGTTTGAAGGCGTTTACATATGCGTTTCAATATAAAAATGTAGTCACTTAAATGCATACTGTATCAATCACAACTCAAAGCCCTCTTAAACTACATAATTGCAACAACTCTTCGATTGCCATCTGCCATGGAGACGGTATTCACTGAAAAAGAACCAGATGTGGTAAACAAATTAACACGTGCACCATTGTCAAATGCTGCTGTTCTAAAGCGTATAAGTGACATGGCAATTAATGCCTGTGAACAGCTGGTTTTAAAGAGTATGAAAAGTGATTACTTTGCCCCATAAATGGACAAATCCACAGATGTTTCAGGTTGTGCTCAGTTGTTGGCATTTGTAAGATGTATTTTGGAAAACACTGTGAATAAAAGCATGCTGTTTTGTAAAACTTTGCTGGATGGCATAACAGAAGAAAACTTTCTGAAATATTTCAAGTGACAGCACAGATTTTAGGGTAAGTGGGATGCAGTGTGCAGTTCTTAAAATGGGCACCAGCAAATAAAAGATCAGGGTAAAAAATAGCCTTTCTTACTAATGCCTTCTGGATATATTATGCCATCCATCACAATCATCTAAATGATCATGTCTCTGGAGAGATGAGAATAAATGCCATCACTTGTTGAATCTCTTCTACTTATAGATCTTCAATGGCAATGATAGAAAAATTTTAAATTGTGGCTAATTAAAGTGTGCTCAAGTGTTACCTTTCTTTTTTGATCAAAAATTAAACTTGGCAGACTAATTAATAATCCATTTAGGTTTACAAGTTCAGCTTCCTGGAATATCCTTTCTTTCTCACATTTTGAATGATATAAACATTTCTGGAACAAAAAGAAATCCATCCATATCATTGCTGACAAAATTGAAGCTGCCATAGAAGTTAGTCAAAAAACTTGGAAGGCAATATTAGGTTTATCTTCTGTGACAAAAATGTATATAACCACCCACCAGATTTATCATTCAATAATCACTTATAAACCAAATTGGAAAATATTGCATGATAAGAAAATAGAGTTGAGTTTCTCAAAATAATTATATTATTTTCTTTCTAGAATTACTTTATAAATATGAGGTTACCTTCCATATTTATCTTTAAATGTGAGTTCTTTACTGTTTATCAAAATAGAATCTCAGCCTTATTATTACACAGCATCACACAACCATTTGATAATTGACTGTATTTCAAATGCATCAGAAAATATATTTAGATTACATAGTGCTAATTTGAGAAAAAAAATTGACTCAACTGCTTTACATGTCAAAGAATCATTATAATTATGGTAGCTTAGTGGCATAAGTTCCCACCCATGATTGTAAATTAAAAGTAGAAGAGTCCAGCATTAAAATCAGAGAGGAATGTGAGTTGTTTCCTAATTCATCAAAAACAACCAGAGTTCATAGATATAAAATCATTTTCAATCAAACATTCTTAAGTAATACAGATAGAGATAGTGATGTGTGAAGAAGCCAATTTAAAACTACCCAAAACAAACCAGTCATCTCTTTCTACTCTCCTCCCGCATTGACATCACCTGCACATTCATAGCCATCTGCTATTTCAGCCGCTTTCTCTTAATATTCTAGTTTAAGAAAAAAATCACAATGGGTCCCTTTGTATTTTATGTATCTTAAACAAAGAGTAGACATCAAGTGATTGAAAAAATGTGAAAGAAATGGATTAGTGGTCAAACATCTAAATATTTTCTTTGTATTAGTATGAAAAGAAGAACTAAAATCTCTATATATCTAATATATTTTCTTATGGACACAATAGAATAACAGAAACAAGATTTACTTGTCTACCTTAAAGAATTAAAAAATAAAATCTATAAAATGATGGACGCCCGATCACAGGCATAGCAGGATGATAATCTTGGAGAGAAAGAAAACAAAAAGGAGTGAGCTCTTTGATGACTCCAGGATACTCTGTAGACAGCATATTTAGAAATGTGAGTTGAGACACACAGTTTAGATTTCAAGGAGGCCAGAGCAAGTAGAATTGCAAGACAGAGTGCCATAGAGGACAGAGCTGAAGATGGAGGGAAAGGGAGAAGGAGAGAGATCTAGAGAAAATGCAGAAGTTTTGCCTTGAGGCTTCACCTGAGTATAATCAACACATGCTAGGAAAAGAACTTACAAAACATTCTCAGAGTCTACACAGGGACAGAAACAGTTTGTCTTCATTAGACAATAGTTTGGTCTCACTAGAAAGATCTTCAAGTGAGGTGATATTGAGTAGAATCTGAGAAAGATGTTGTTTCAGTAATAAGGCCATATTAAAACAATACCATTCTAGATCCACCCAGCATACCAAACTTCAAAAGAATCAAATTGCTTCCAACTAACTTAACTGCACGCAGAATAAAAATTTAAAATACATAAAGGCATAGAAAAATTATAGCACCCCAATCATGAAATCCATAACTGTCATAAAACAGAGAAGGAAGGAAGGAAGGAAGAAAGAAAGAAAAAAGAAAAGAAAGATGGAAAGAGGAAGGAAGGAAGGAAGGATGGAAAGAAGGAAAAAGAGGAAGAAAGAAAGAGAGAGGAAGGAAGGAGAGAAGGGAGGAGGAAGGAAGGAGGGGAGGGAGAGAGGGAAGGAAGGAAGGAAAAAAGGAAGGAAGGGAGGGAGGGAGGAAGGGAGGAAGGAAGGAAGGAAGGAATAAATTACCAGGCATATGAAGATGTCAAGCAAATATAATTCGTAATGAGAAGAAAAATT
The DNA here is from genome assembly GCA_002007465.1 of Ailurus styani. Classification (NCBI taxonomy): domain Eukaryota; kingdom Metazoa; phylum Chordata; class Mammalia; order Carnivora; family Ailuridae; genus Ailurus; species Ailurus styani. The sequence continues at coordinate 5,152,603 of LNAC01000068.1, forward strand.
AACCAACAGAAACAGAATAAAAAAAGAGAAAGACACAAATAGTAGACAAGGAAAGTAAAACTACTATTATAAATATGCTTCATATATGCAGAAAGATAAAGAAGGAAGCATGAATATAAAAAGAAGAGTCATGTAAGATATAAAAATGGCCAAAATTAACTTCCAGTTATAAGAAATAACGTCTGAAATGAAAAATGCATTGGATAGGGTTATAGTAGATTATATTCTGCAAAGAAAACATAAAGGAAGTTAAATACACATGAACAGAGACTATACAAGATGAAAAACATACAGAAAACATAATTTACAAATGTACCATACTCATAATGTAAGATGTTAATAATAGGAAAAACTGGCTGTGGGGTGTAGAAGAATTCTCAGTACTATCTTCACAACTTTTCTGTAAATTGAGAATTATTCTAAACTGTATACTGCATTTAAAAAATTGAATGGAGAATAGTGAGCTGAGGGACAAAATCAAGCAGCCTATATTTATGTAATTAGATTCCCAGCAGAGGAGAAAGAGCTGGCAGAGGCAAGAAAAAATATTTGAAGAAATAATGGTCAAAATCTTTCTAAATTTGATGAAGCTACAAACCTACATATTCAAAAAGCTCACTGAAGCCCAAGTGAAGAAACATGAAGGAAACCATTCCAAGATGCATCATAATCAATTGCTTAAACAGTCCATGATCCATGTGACAAGAAGAAAGTTGTTAAATACTTTTCGTTTTCCACACATCCATTCTCACACTGACCTCTGACTTCCTCTCCAGAGTCATATTTTGCAATAACAACACACAGTATTGTCTAGATTTTTTTGTATGACTAAAATTTACAGGAAAACTAATTTATGGTTTTATGTGTCCCCTTTTTCTGCATTAAATGCATTAAATGATTTTCCTGTTCTTATGCAGTCCAGGACCACATATTTGTTTCCAAACATTCTGGCAAATAAAAGTCTTCCCCAAGCTTCTTCCATGAGCTTTGTAGGTCCTCAGAAAATGCTTGCTGAATGAATGAGAAGATGGATGGATAAATGGAGTTCTTTAAGGCTTAAAGCAAGGAGAAAAGACACAGTAATTGAGAGCAAGTTAGGTCATAAATCTAAGCTAGTACATTGGTACAAATGTCCTTGGAATTCCTTTGAGGAACGGGCACCATTGGACTAGTGGGTGATTATTGCAGCTTAACAGGAAAAGATGAATTCTTATGGGGAATGCTTTCCCAGGCTCCTCCCATTCATTTTCATCTCTCTTATGATCAGATGAGAATGGAGACATTTTCTTACAGTTCCTTCAGTTTCTGCAGAGGAATCTACACACAAGCACATGGTGATGTGTGCATAGCTTTCAGCAGCCATGGAGACAATGATGTCAGGGTGCAGTCAGGTCTCACAATATGGTTTTGAAAATCTAGATTTCATGGAATAACAATAATAACAAATACTATTTGTTTTGTAACCAAGCTTATTCTAGGGCCCAAGGGTAGGACTAGGGTGATACAATGATGTTACTTGTCTCAGCACAAAATTTAAAGAGGCACCCAAAATCTCAGTAATCATACTAATTTTTTTCTTTTTACTCAGTCCTTAATATGTCTCAGAATGATGCTTTCCCTGGTTCTGGTTAAAAGTTATGTTTGACAAAAGACAGACAGACAGACAAGGAAGGAAGGAAGGAGGGAAGGAAGGAAGGAAGAAAAAAAGAAAAGAAAACAGAGAAACAAAAAACTATGCCAACAGCCTTTAGCTGATGGCCCATTTAAAATGTATACTTGAAGGGCACCTGGATGGTTCAGTCATTAAGCATCTGCCTTAGGCTCAAGTCATGATCCCAAGGCCCTGGGATCAGAGCCCCGCATCGAGCCCCACATGAACCCTGCATTGAGCCCCGCATCAGGCTCCCTGCTCAGCGGGAAGCCTGGTTCTCCCTCTCCCACTCCCCCTTCTTGTGTTCCCTCTTTCTCTGTGTTTCTCTCTGTCAAACAAATAAATAAAATCTTTTTTAAAAAATGTACACTTGTTACTTAGCTGGGAGAGTTACCACTTCCTTTAACGCATCACCCCCCTTTGCAGCATCAAGTTGGAAACAAATGCCACATCAGAGTCAATGTTCATGGTCAGATTATAGTTGGATAGTCCAAACAAACAGCTGAGAGGATACAGACTCTTGTCTGACTCTGAGTTTCCTTAAAGAAACCAATTGTCTCTCTGGATCGTAATCTTTGAAATGGTTAGAAATAGCACTATGCAAACAAACAAGAAATACAAACAAAAACTCCCACCGTATTAATCCCAGAGGGTTACCACACTGTGAAATTAAATATATATATGTATATATACATATTTTTTTTTGCCTGAACTTTTTGACTTCAAATATAAATGTTCTTAATTTCAAAGTTAAGATGGATTTTCCAGGAAAAAGTTTTGACCTTAGCCACCTCACTGATCTGAAAGCAAATACTTGCAGAAATACAGCTCTGCTTGGCTGAGTGTGCGCACCAGCATCTGACAGTAAGAGTGAGGCAGCTTTAGTGCGCTGTGCTGAACAGAACTGGAAGGAATACCATAGCCTCAAACTTACAGCCCCCCTTGACCAGATGGCACAGCTGTGGAGTGTGATCTATATCATACCAACGGAAGGGGCAATGGAATCAAAACTGAAATGATGGACTTCAAACAAAAACACCAGGAACTTTGCAACACACTCAAAGGCTACAGGCTAAGCACAGCTCAATCATGTCACTACCTAAGAACACTTCCATGCTCCTTTACCATCTATAAAATGTTTTCACAAACAACCCCTTTGAGGCTCCTAGCTCAAATAAAATAATTGATGTAAATAATGTAAGCATTGCTATCACATACTACATGAAGAAACATGAGACCTGAAGTAGACTTGTTCCAAGTTCAACATAGTGAGTAAGATTTGGAGTAGTTCCTGAAGCTATCTGCTCTAAATTCAGGATATATAAAATTTTACATCCTTTTTTGCATTACACTGTCCTATGCAGAGTGGAAAGAACATCAAATTCATTTTTACTTTTCTCACATCAGTTTATGTTGAAAATGTCTTGCCTTTATTTTTGTAGACTTCAGTTTCTTATTATTTTGAAACAAACTCAAAGGTACAAAAATTGCATGAGAATAAATAAATAATTTGCTTTTTATCATTTGAAAGAGTTATTTACATAATGCCCCCCCCCCCAAAATGTGTAGTTTTAAAACAAGAACGCTGGGGCACCTGGGTGGCTCAGTTGGTTAGGCGTCTGCCTTCAGCTCAGATCACGATCCCAGGGTTCTGGGATTAAGCCCCACATCGGGCTCCCCTAAGTCAGGCTCCCTGCTCTGTGGGGAGCCTACTTCTCCCTCTCCCTCTGCCTGCTGCTGCCTCTTCCTGTGCTCTCATTCTCTCTGTCAAATCAATAAATAAAACCTTTAAAATAGATAGATAGATAGATAGATAGATAGATAGATAGATAGATAGATAGATAGATAGATCAAGAACAGTTTTCTACAGAGCACAACAGAATCATCAAAATAGAGAAATTAACATTGACACATCACTACCATTTACTCAACAAAGTTGAATTCAAGCTGCCATCTAAGTCCTACAGGTGTTCCAGAAATGTTCTTCACTGCAAAAGAATACAATTCAGAATTCTGTGGGGGTATTTGTATTTAATCTTCATGTTCAATATGAAACTTTTTCTCAATCTTTCATTGGCCTTCATCACACTGCATCTTCATAGGTACAGGCCAGAAATTTCATAGACCATACCTCAATTTGAGTTTATCTGATGTTTGCTCACAACTAGTTTCAGATTGTGCATTTTAGGAATACCACAGAAGTAGTAATTGTGTTCCCACTGCATCTTAGATTGCCCAAGGTTTTAACTCGCCTTATTATTGGTAATATTAATTTTGATCACTTGGTGAAAGTGGTATCTACTATATCACTTGGTGAAGGTGGTATCTACCATGCTTCTCCACTAAACAAACTTTCAATTTATTCATTATTTTTGTGCATCATTATGAACCATAGTTCCTATTTTATTTAGTGGGCTGTAATCCATTGACAACATTATTTATTTTGATATTCAGTTGTCCCAGAATTGGCCAGTGGAAGTCCTTCAAGCTGCATTCTATGTTCTTTTGTCATGCCCTTTCATTGTTTGAGACTTTTATTATTCCTAGTGCATGATGTTCTAGACTCATGTTGTCCTCTTCTGGCCTACCTCTGAAACGAGACTTTTCTGCAAGGATTCCTAGTTATTGGCGGGGAGAACAGACTTTAGAAACAACACTTGGGCTCAGGATGTGTTTATTACTATTGAGATGCCCTTGCTTCCAGACTTTCCACATGGAAAAAACTAGAAAAAAAAAACATATAAAAAGACATACACATTTACATCTCTATTTATTCCTATATTTATTTCTATATTGAAAATCACAGGTTTGCACTAATGTCTTTAGTTTCAATATAATACTGCTAAGTTCATGTTAGTTTCCCCTCTTTCCATATTTGTAATTTCCATCTCTGATGGTGGGAAATCAAGTTCTCATTATCCCTACCTGACATATTTATGTGATCAATCACCCTCTATGTAACTGATCTCCCCACAGTGCTGCCATCCTCTTTTTGCACAGATTACTCTCTCATCCCACTTTGGTTCCAATGCTTTGCACCAGGCTGCACTGCTCCCTACCACATATGAATGCCCTTCTCTCCACTCTTTGCTCCGACTTCCTAGCAGGATTTCCCTATTGTATAGAAAATGTTCTCACTCCATCCTCCTTACCCCACTTAGGGTCCAGTATCTCCTGATGACATGGTCTCCCAGGTAGAAATACTCTCTCCTGGCTACAGTTATGATAGCCCTGTCAGACAGCCATATGACACAAATGCCCTTCTCAACCCACTTGGGCTTGCACACCTAGTGAAGAGATAACCCTTCTGGAGACATCTTCAGACTGTTCATAATCTGATCCTTCATGCCAAGCTTCTCTCCTCCCACACATGCTGGAATGTCCTCCTTAGGCCACTCAAACATTGACACTGCCCTGGATTAACCCCTCCACATGCCCCTCAGGTTCCAACACCCATGCCAGTCCACGTTGCAACTCTCTCCTTTACACATGCTTTTCTTACCTTGCTTGAGCCCGGAAGACTCCCCACTACCCCCCGCCCCATTAGAAACTCACCTCATCACTTTTGAGATTCAACATCCCGCATAGAGCCAGCCTCTACCCACCACATGAACATCCTTCTACACTACTTACATCAGAAATCCTAAAACTAGCTATGCCTTCATGTGGACATGCTTCTCACCATGTTTTGGCTCTGACATCCCAGGTCAAGCTGCCTCTTTGTGGGCATTCCTAAACAGGTTTGGGTTTTGATCCTCAACATTGGACCACCTCTCCTTGGAAAATCCTCTTTATTCACACTGATTATAACACCCAACACTGAACACTGTGCCCCCACCTCTGGCATGGACTTCGATTGTCCTTAGCCCCATGGAGTGGTAGACTGAATTTTTCAAGATGGATCAGAAAATGGAATGGGAAGAGGAAGAGTAAAGCTTTGTGTTGAAACACAGACAGGATGTTCTCTTTTACCATTGCCCTCTTTGTTTTTCAATAGGCATTTTTATTCACAAAACTGATTTCCAAGTTCTCCCATCCTGATCAGAAGCCATAGTCTCAGGTTACTTACTAAGTCACATCAGGAAATGATGTAAATGAACTAAGTGTAGGAACCACATTCTTTAATAAAACAATAAAATAAGCACATGTAGGTAGAGGAATATTCTTTTAGAGGAACATATTTTAAAAGATGCCTTGGAAAGAATCTTTTTCTATGACACCAAATGATTAGCAACCATTTTCCATGATCTTAATTCATTGATAGAATAATTGCCAATTGCCAAGTAGTAATTAGAAAATTTTTGTGTTAATTGGACAAGATTGTCTTTATAAATGAACAGAGTCAATTGATTTTTTGCTTTATCAGAAAAAGATATGAAAAACGATAGGGAAAAAGCTTTCAAGTTGTAACATCAGTGGGGATTTAGCACACTTTTATAAGGAAAATTATGTTTGAAATATGCTGGCCTCGTTGTTCTTTTTCAGAACTTTATTTCATTTTTATTTTTAGACTCTTTCCTTACTGAGTATGCTCTTGGCCTTTGAAATATACTGTATTCCTTTTTAAAGTGTATGTATATGTACCTTACTTTAAAGAAACTGAATATATATGAGAAACAGATCTCAGAGTGAAGACCTAAAGCTTTTTGGGTTGCAAAATCTGATGTACTCGTATGGTTTGTAGGGCCAGATCAACTAAGATCATTTTCAGGATGATGCATGGCAGCTAAGTCGATTCCTATTACAAAGTCACCAAGACTAAGATGCCTAACCTGCTTCATTATCAGGTCACTCTTTATACTTCAGGCAGCATACTAGAAAGGACAGGAAGGTCTAAAGTGTGACATGCATGAAGACAATCTCAGCATCATCTATCCATATGCTCAATTTTTTCTCCCACATTACCACCTTTAGAGCAAGGCAAAGAAATTTGGAAGGAAGGAGGCTACAATATTTAAAGCACTGTATAGCTAAGTCTTCTGAATAAAACAAAGGGCACAAAGCACTACTGCTTTCATGATCAAACATAGAAAAGTACATTTGTAGCAATGGTTACAAAGGAAATGCAAAATATTCATATGTACAATGGCAGAAAATGTTCCTAGAAATCAGGACAGACAAGTGCTGCATTCACGTCACGGTATATGGTGCATGAGGTTTGCAGCAGAGGCAGCCATAGCAAAATGCAGCACGTAAAAATAATTGCAAGTGGTACAAACCCAATACTGCTGTTCAGATCTCATACAAAATTCTGCACAGCACTTTATCTACATACAACTGTGAAAGATTTAGAAAGACTTAGGTGTAGAGAGTTCAAGTTAAGGACATGTCAGAAAGCTTCCACTTTATTCATGCTCTTGAGTTTATTGTTTACTGGTCCCTTTTACTCCAATTATACCAGACCTAATTTGCTGTAGCCCAAGAAATCCTTTTTTATATATGACTATCCAGATTCTTGGAAAGAATCTTTTTCTATGACACCAAATGATTAGCAACCATTTTCCATGATCTTAATTCATTGATAGAATAATTGCCAATTGCCAAGTAGTAATTAGAAAACTTTTGTGTTAATTGGACAAGATTGTCTTTATAAATGAACAGTCAATTGATTTTTTTGCTTTATCAGAAAAAGATATGAAAAAATTCATGAGTTTATAAAATTGCTATATATTATATACATATAATATATATATGTGGTTCTCCTAAGTAGCATATATGGTTATATAAATTGCTATATATATGTATTATATTATATATTATACATGGTTCTCCTAAGTAATGAACTTCCTTTTTGACATCTCACAGAAGTCAGCATACTCTGATCCAAACTTTGACAGCAGTTATCTCCCACTATCTCTTCTTGCTTTGACTGCTATCTGGACAGCCTTCTCTAGATCTCAGCCAATCCTCTTGGCTTGCTTGATTTGAAAAGATCTGTCAGCTTCATTGCAACTCAAATCCTCCTGAACTATGCCTAGGGGGTCTTCCCCTCCATGCTTCCCTTGAGGTTGAAGGATTGGAAACTTTTAGTCCTGGCTGTACCTCTTATTAATGTCAAATGAGGCTAAGTAGGACTTTTCTTGTCTTCCAAAAGTGAGACCCAATCAGAGGAGACTATATAATAAAGAACTGAAATGAGACAAGCCCTTAGGGAATGCTGTGAATGTTATTAGAGAAAAGTATTCTCCTTTCCAAAGCCAAGGGATCACTTCTTAAGAATGAGTGCCCAACATAAAGGGAGAGAGTTTTGTTCTCCAATGGCTGTCTGCTTACACAGGGAAATTGCCACTGTACTACAGAGGCAGAAAGAGAGAATTTGAAAGAAATGGTAGAGCTAAGAAAGAGGGAGCTGAATGGAGGTCCTTGTCCTTCACCATTTGTCAATGTCTGTTGTAAAGAGACAGAAGGAATTTCATCAGTAAGAGGTCTGCGGTAGATTGATGCTGGTAGGAAATGAGTGCCATTGGAATAGGTCTAGCCAGAGCCTTATCTCTGATATCAAAGAATTGCGTTATTTAACACTACTTTGGAAGGGAATCTTAACATCCAATAGGTGTCCTTTCAGGAAAGTCAATATTTAAGTAACTTCTATATAAAAAGCAAGAATAACCAGTTTCAGTTATCTAGGAAACAACTATAATCAACCTAGCCAAACTGCCATCAATCCCAGTTAAGTACAAGGAACACTCCCATTTCCCTCTCTCTATTCCTCCTTCTAACTAACCCTAGAAAAGGAAAGAAGGGATGTGTAAATAGTGATCCTGTCAGATTTTCCCTCTTCCTGCTCCTCTTTCAAAACACTGAAGCCATAAAAGACTTTGCCTGGGACGGTGGGAAGAAGAATAAAAATTTGAATCTAATTTAATGTGAATGCATATTAAATAATGGGACGACATACTAAATACTGAAATGAAACTCTTCTAATTACTGAGAAATGACTAAGTTTATTGAAAATCCCAAGATATTAACGGACTCACTGCATAACAGTATTTGGATAAATAAAACTTTTATTTGTTTATATCATCAAAAGTTGATATTTCTTAATAAACTGTTTTACTAGTTAAATGACCCTATTCATTTACACTTTTTGAATTTTGGAGTTGAAAGCGTGATTTTAAATTGAGACAGCTAAAGTTATAAACAATGGAAATCCATGAAGGAGAGCAAAGAGCTGACAGGGTGGAATTGTTTTTCCTTCTGCCTTTAGTCAGTAAGTAGAAAAAGGCTCTACTGCATGGATTTGAAGGTCAGCATTGTATGATAAAAAGATTTAATTGAATTTAGGACGGAAGGAGAACACTGAAGGGAGACCTATCTCAGGCATCAGAAGGTAGGAAATGACATTAAATGTCCAGAGCTGGATAAGACAGGTCACAAAAAGGGAAAGAGAGGGGTATGGCAAACCTAAAGCCAAATGTCAAAGCAAAACAATTTTTACAATGAAAAAACAAACAAACAGAAAACTAAAAAACAGAGGCACAAGTCTTTAGAGGTCCATAAACAATTACATTAAAATATTGTTGAGGCATGTTTTCATTTTATTAAACAAGTATCAATTAGTATCAAACTTGCTAATTAATGGGACTGTAAGAGTGAACATGATACAGTCATTTCTTTTTTTTTAAGATTTTATTTATTTATATGACAGAGAGATTACAAGTAGGCAGAGAGGCAGACAGAGAGAGAGGAGGAAGCAGGGTCCCTGCTGAGCAGAGAGCCCGATGCAGGGCTCGATCCCAGGACCCTGAGATCATGACCTGAGCCGAAGGCAGAGGCTTTAACCCACTAAGCCTCCCAGGCACCCCTATACAGTCATTTCTTGTCCCCAAATTGCTTATAATCTAGAGAAACTGAAAGATCCTAATGTTTTCTCTCTCCCATTTCTTGCCAATTAAAATGTTTTATAAACTTTATATGAATAACATATTTCTGATTCTCTCAATGTAGTTTATTTTTAATTTCATTCCAAATTGAGTTTTAAATCTTGTTAACAGTTAAATTCTATCAAAATTCTTGTTACTAGGGCAATGGTTTTTGCAGGCAGTCAATCTAGACAGAATTAAGTCTAAGACTCCCTTGGAAACTTATATAAAGGCTACTGATTCTGTCTTTCTGGACCACAGAATACTGGTTGCCACAACCAGGCAGAGTTGGTTTAGCAGAGTTGCTAAATTTAGTATTCTGTAGTCATTCATTAACTTGAGGATTGTTCAATATGGATATATGTTGATAATGATCTCTGTCCAAACGCTATGGGTGGAAGAGAACTGTAACCACTTCCCTTTGGTTATACCCTTCAGTGAGGTTCTGTTTCTGATTTCTCTTTCACAAAGTATATGGTGAGAGCTCCAACTGGGCAGGAAGTCTAAGAGTTGCATTTCTTTAAAGCTTTGGTTGGGCTACCTTTTCTCTTTGAATTGCTCAAGTCTCTTATTTCTTTTCTGGTTTCCATACTGTTTTATTCTGTCATGTACAAGACATATTACTACTGAAAGACAACTTTTGGTTTTCATATTTGCATTTGTTCACAATAGCATCATTTAAGTACAGAAGTCTTGCTTTGTATCACAGACTTCAAAATGTTAGTTGTTTTTCCTTTACTTATTGTTGGGAATGGCTACAGTCACTGTCCTCTAACTCTAGTTTAATTAAAAATGCCATCTGTACTCTATTGCTACATATTTTCACCCTCCCATGATCACCATAAGATATCTTCTGGTGAAAGGATCTTTGACACAGTCATTTGTAACTCAGAGTTCCTTGCTGAAAACAGATTCTCCAGTGAATATGTGTATTACAGTTGAATGACCTTCTTTACATAGTTAGCAACTGTTGTGCATCTTGCTGTATACCTCTCAGATCTTCCTTCAGGATGAAGACATCCATTCCTCCAATAGTCATGAGTATTGGCTGTAAACGGCTTCTAATTGGTTCATTTTGGAAACTGCCCTCAGCCTGAGGAAGCTGCCTCTCCCAAGCAAGGTCATGGCCATTGCTGGTGTTGGTGACTGGTACATGCATGTCTCTGAAGTCTTGTTCTTGTTACTTTAACTTGGGACCATTCTGAGGGAACAGCTCATTCCATAGATGCCCATGAGGTTTGGCTGAGTCTTCTATGGCATCTGCTTTACAATTCAACTTCTTCTTCTGTCCTGTGCTGTTCCCTTCACTTCCTACAGCTGTTATTCCAGTATGTCTTCCCTAGTACAGCTTCTGCATACAAATTCCTATCTTAGATACTGTTTTTTGACAACTGTGACCTAAGCCAATTGGCGTCAAGTGTGATTTAAATAGTGAGCTATAAAATGGGATATTAGAGCTAGGTGACCCACTGGCTGGCCACCATGGTGAATCCTATTACTGATAGTACAGGGGGTACTGATAAGCCCTGGTATGCTAGAGCAATGTAATTATTAAACTTGTAACCAGTAGTGAACAAATTAAAATAAATGGACTGGGTAATACAATATCTCAAGCACTTAAGAAATAAAAAAGAAGTAGTCATTATAATGTAAGAATTAGGTGTCTTTCGTGGGGTACTATCAATTCACTGGAAAAGACAAAGAAAGACTCTGATCACTGTTGTAAAGTAATATATTAAAGTCACAATGCCTCCTTAAAAATACATAAAAATATTCATATTTTCTTTTTTTTTAAAGATTTTATTTATTCATTTGACACAGAGAGAGAGATTACAAGTAGGCAGAGAGGCAGGCAGAGAGAGAGGAGAGAGGAGGAAGCAGGCTCCCTGACGAGCAGAGAGCCCGACGTGGGCCTCGATCCCAGGACCTTGGGATCATGACCTGAGCCGAAGGCAGCGGCTTTAACCCACTGAGCCACCCAGGCGCCCAGAATATTCATATTTTCTGATGCTAGAGAGCAGAAGAAGCCTGGACTTCAATAGGGAAGAGTGGAATCCTGAGATTAAGGATGTTGGTATCTGGGTCAATGGTCTTTAGAACCTTGACACTTCAGATAACCTTAAACTCTCTGGGCTTTCAGAAAGATCTCACTCCTCCCTATTCAAAGACTACCATTTTGTTCATATTTAATGATGATGCAGACACCTCTGCTTTTAAGACAACACATTTCTTTCTCAGGCTATGCCTCCACCTCTGCTTCTTGCCAGATTAAGTTGGCTGGGGAAGTGCTGGGTCTGCCAAAGGGGAAAAAATCATTAAGTGCCAAAGAAACTGCAGGACCTAGCCAAGATTACAGATAGGACCCTGAAAAGTTTATATGGGATTAGATCTGAGGTTGCTAGATCAAGGATAACAGACTATACACTTATATATATATGAGAGTTTCCTCATATAGGAACACTCCCCTGTCAGACAGAATTTAGCCCTTTGACAAGGACACTGGGAGATGGTGCTAATTACTACTGGGTGGCTTGTAAAAGGCTGAAAAAAGTGATTGCCCTCACTAAATAAAGAGAAATGCAGAGATACCTTGGTAAACAATGGAGAAAAGATAAAATCTTCACAAACATGGGCAATTAGAGTGCATAATACAAAAAATCTATGAAACCCTATGGGAACCCTGAGTGCAATTCATTTAGAAAAGTGGGAAGAAAAGTGTTAGTGACGGGTACACCAGTCTTGTAAATATCTGTGATGACTATCCCCTACAGGTTAGGGATGATTTTAAAAGATGATATTATCTGATTGAAAGAAAGGTGATGGAATGCCACATTAATAGAGGCCAGGTGGCAAGGCTTAATTGTCAGGAGAAAGATGAGTGAAATTATTGAAATATGTGTCAAAGTCAGAGTGGAAGCCAGCGACTGAACCAACCATCACTATGGTAACTGTTAATAGAACACAGTGCTTCTGGGAAAAAGCTATATGGTAGCCAACAGTGACACTGCTTGATTTACAAAATAAAACAAAGCAAAAAATATTATCCATACTGGTTGAAAGGAAATCAAGAAAAGCAGCCCCAATAAAAGTCATGATGCCTCACCTAGTTTGTATACTCAAGTCAGTTTATAGAACAAGAACTCACAGAGTGAATGGGAGGCTGGGCTCCAGCACCCTGTAACATCATAGGAAATACATAATGATTCTCCTAGTTCTTCCCCAAAAGAATCTACGAATATTAACTTAATAATCATTTCCTGGCGGTATATCGCAGAGAGATAATAAATGGATAATAAATGAACCTGGCCCAGGTTCATTTCACTCTAGTTTCACTTGTTCCATAGACACACCAGTTAGTAATTTTCCAAGTCCTGAAACATATAATCAAAATGCACATCTTATTTGTTAGTTGATATAATCCTTTGTTCTGGTTATCACTGCATATCACAAATTATCCCAAAACTTAGTGGCTTAAAATAAACATTTTATTTCTCTCATGTTTTGTGGATCAGGAACTGAGGAAGAACTTGGTTGGGCAGTTCTTACCCAGGACTTCTCGTGCTGGTGTGGTCAGATGTTGGCTGAGGTTTTAGTCATCTGAAGACTCAACTGGATTAGATACTCAAGATAGCTCACTCACTTGGATACCATCTGATGCATGCTGTTGCTTAAGAGCTCAGGTGAGGATGTTATCTACAGTAGTACATGCTGAGTCTCTAGGGTATTTGGAGTTCTTACATGATGGCTGTTTTTTCCCAAGGCAAGCATTTCATGGGAAATAGGTAGATAGTGCATGGCCTTTTTAAATGTAGCCCTGAAAGGCATATAGCATTACTTCCACTGCATCATCTAGTGATCACATCAGTCACAGACTACCAAGATTTAAAGGAGACAGAAGAGGAGGCGTCTGAAAGATTTTCGAAGCAATGTTATTAAAATTGCCATGCCTTCCCATTGATCCTATGAGGTAAGTTATAATGGGAAAGGCCACAGAAAGTTCCTGGAACTGTCCCTTCAACAACTTGGTCATGATAGTAAATTAAAATCTAAAGGGAATGGCAGAGATTAATATATGTTAACTTTCCTTCTCTCTATCATATGGTAGTCCAAAGGGAAGAGGATCCTATGGATATTCTGTAGAATACAGTAATATGGTTGGCATTATGTTACTTGGACATGATGAGTAATAAGTAGCATGTAAAAAACAAAAACAGAAACAAAAATAAGACTCATGTAGTCAAGAAATAGGAGTTTAAAACCTACAGAGACTTAGGAGCTACCCATATTATGGAAGTGTTTATGGGTCCAGTGAACTGGAATATATCAAAGTATGCCATCCATAACAAAGAATAAATTATTGCAACTTGGATCTCCTGTCACTAAGAAAGAAGGACAGTCCTTATTCGGCTTCTTGAGGTTATGGGGACAGCATATTCCACACTTGAGAATATTGTTCCTACTCGTTTAGTTGGTGACACAGAAGTCAGCTTTGGATGAGAGGCTGTGCAAGAAAGGACTCTGTATTAGGGTCAAACGAAAGCAAAAACTACAAGGCAAGAAGACTTGCTACTTTGGCCACTTAACACAGCAGACTCAAACTATGATACTCAGTACAAGTCTTGCCAGCTGTCTGTTTTTGTATATAAAGTTTTGTGGAACATAGCAATGCCTATATATTTAGATATTGTCTACAGCTGCTTTCACACTGCAATGTCAGGATTGAGTACAGGCAGCCCTTGCTTTACATGGTTCTGATGTGCACAAATTTCAGTGACCAGTTTATTTAGATAATAGCAATCTCCCAAGAACATGGTTCAACTTTCAGTTACCATGTTATATTAACTGTAATTCCATAAAGCACAAACTTTGCTGCTAGCTTTTCAGTATCCAAATCATTGTGTAAATAACAGATGCATATCATAATCAATGACCAATCAGCAAATTATCTTTGAGCATCAACTATTCAGTTTACACACAGACAGAAGAGCATGTTATTGTGTTACCTCCTACTTTCCTAGTGATAAATTCATGTGGTATTTTTTTAAAAATGGATAATCGAGAGAGAGAGAGAGAGAGAGAGAGAGAGAGAGAGAGAGAGAGAGAGAGAGGGAAGGAGAGACTTAGCCAAAAAAGATGAAAGTGTTTGAAGAAATAGAAACTAATAATGCTTGATGTGAAATTTGAGAATAACATAAATAAAGCTGGAGAAGCATTAGCGAACCATGAGAATGTTAACATTACTGTCATTAGAGAGACTCTAGATATAGAGCCAGAGAGGAATTTGATGAGGGAGAATTTATCAACATAGCAAGTAAAGTGGGTATGATGAAAAAGATGAAGATGGCTCAGAGGAAACGATGATGGCAAAATCCCTACAATAAAAGAAAATTTGGAGATATTTTATTGAAATTGAAAGAGCAAAGGATAGGGCGCCTGGGTGGCTCAGTGGGTTAAAGCCTCTGCTTTCGGCTCAGGTCATGATCTCAGGGTCCTGGGATCGAGGCCCATATCGGGCTCTCTGCTCGGCAGGGAGTCTGCTTCCTCCTCTCTCTCTGCCTGCCTCTCTGCCTACTTGTGATCTCTCTCTCTGTCAAATAAATAAATAAAATCTTTAAAAAAAAAAGAAAGAGCAAAGGATAAAATATTGGAAGCTGATACAAACTTAGAAAGAAGCATGGCAATTCACCAAGGCACAGAGAAGATGCCCATTCCATCTCTTTAATACAGTAAGAAGACAGAGAGTATTGTTCAAACTGCTTCTAAGTTTTTTTAATCAGTCTTTTCAGAGAATTGTAAATTCACATGCAGTGCTAAGAAACAATCAGACAGATCCCATATGCCCTCTATCCAATGGTAAACATCTTCCAAAACTATAATACACTATCACAACCAGAATAATAAATTTAAAAAAATGTAGTTCTCCACATTTTCAATGTTTGAAGTCACAGTATACTAGATAAATATTAGTTTTACTATTTTTTAAAATTTGTTGTACATTTACAATTGGCTGTGACCATTTAATGTTTTGACAAAAATTTTAAAGGGTATGGAGCAATCATAATTTACCCATTAATTATTGAGATTGCATTGCATGGTTTCAGTTTGCAAAGTCATTTTTTTCAGGACCTTCTCAAAAGTTCTTTTACCCTGCAAAGCAAGGACTTCTGAAGGTCTGACAGAATCTGTATGACTCGTGAAGCCTAAACTATTTACTATCAGGCTCTGCACAGAAAAAGTTTGTCAACCCCTGGTCTATGCTTTTAGCCTTTTACGTACTCTGAAATATTTCCATCTAGTGGGATATGTCATCTGAAAGAATCTGGTGATTTTTTAAAAAAATCATTAGGAACTGTCAAGAAATTCACATCTAGAATATAAATAAGCAAGAACTTAAAGGTATTTGAAGTTAGAAAATGTCTAGCATTAGAGAACATTATAGTATCAATTAAAACAGGGTGGATTCTATTGAGTGGTTGAATGAATTGTATCTCTCCCACCCCACACACCTCAATCAGAATATGTCTGGAATTATTTTATTTTTATCCTTCCTGTCATGTATTTATGAAAAAAAATGTGGTAAGATAAGAATTGCATGGTACTGAGATTTCAGGACAGTTCTTTTAAACTTACTTTTTTGTTGACCTGTCTAGTTTAATAAAAGTGATTATATTTTATTTGTATGAATGTTCTAAGATTGAAAGGTTATGTTTTCCCTACTTTGCCTATACAATGTCTTTATTTTTTTTTTTTTAAGATTTTATTTATTCATTTGACAGAGAGAGAGAGATTACAAGTAGGCAGAGAGGCAGGCAGAGAAGGAGGAGAGAGGAGGAAGCAGGCTCCCCGCTGAGCAGAGAGCCCGATGTGGGCCTCGATCCCAGGACCCTGGGATCATGACCTGAGCCGAAGGCAGCGGCTTTAACCCACTGAGCCACCCAGGCGCCCCACAATGTCTTTAACAAAAAAGTTCATTTTATTCACTTATATTAAGATATTGTGAGTAATTTTAAAAGTAGAAAAAGATTCACTTCACAGAAAAGATTTTATTAGCCCTTGCTTTTCAGTATTTAGGGCTAATTAATTATATATGAATTTACATTATTGTTTTGGAATTTTGAAGAGCACCACCAGTGATGATATTAAATAGTTTTATAAATTAAAAAAAAAATGGAAATTGGAGCTGTAGAAGGACAGGAGAGATTTGAGTCCTGTCTGTGTTACCATCTGTGTGCACCTCTCTATCCATGATGACTTACTGTCACCATTAGAATGTCAGTGCTCAGGAAAGCATAGGATACAAATTAGTCACCATAAGAAAGTGTTACTTGGGGGCGCCTGGGTGGCTCAGTGGGTTAAAGCCGCTGCCTTCGGCTCAGGTCATGATCCCAGGGTCCTGGGATCGAGGCCCACATCGGGCTTCCTGCTCAGCGGGGAGCCTGCTTCCTCCTCTCTCTCTCTCTCTCTGCCTGCCTCTGACTACTTGTAATCTCTCTCTCTGTGTCAAATGAATAAATAAAATCTTTAAAAAAAAAAAAAAAAAAAAAAAGAAAGTGTTACTTGGGCAACTGAGTCTGCAAAAAAAAATGATGAAGACAAAGGGGAGAGACTCCACCAATATGCTTTTTACAACCATAAAAGACCTACTGAGACTTTACTTTTTTTTCACCTAGCTGTGTGACTTTGGCCAATGTACTTAAGACCATTAGTCATTAGTTTTCTCATCTTTAAAATAGAGGCAATAATAGTATTTACCTCAAATGTTATCATGAGAATTAAAAGAAATATTGCTTGTGAACACTTAATACAAGGCTTGGCAAAAAGAGTTCTGGTAGTTACCGCAGCCTATGAACGAGCTCTGAGTTCAGCCAGCAGTCACTTAAAAAAAAAAAAAAAGCTATATAATGTGCTATGATAAGTATTACAAAAACCATTTGATGTAGTACACAGTCAGAAGCCACTTTACCTATTGACCATGATCTGCTTTCTGAGGCAGCCAAGCGAATAACCTCTCATCTTGTGCTTTTTAAAAAATCAAATTGGTGCCCACATATCATAATGATGCAAAAAATATCAGGGTCAAAATAATAGAGGAAAATTATGGGTTGGGAAGTCATTAAGAAAAACTGCAAACAGAGAAAAGCCAAGGGAGTAGTATACTCTCTGTGTGGCAGCTTTTCTTTTTTCTTTCTTTCTCTCTCTTTTTTTTTTAATTTATTTGACAGAGACAGAGAGAGAGCACAAGTAGGCAGAGAGGCAGGCAGATAGAAAGGAGGAAGCAGACTCCCCACTGAGCAGAGAGCCCAATCCGGGACTCCATCCCAGGACCCTGAGATCACGACCTGAGTCGAAGGCAGAGGCTTAACCCACTGAGCCACACAGGTGTCCCTGTGTGGCAGCTTTTCAAGCACAGTGTCTAGCAAAGAAAGACTGGAAAGACTATATTCTCTTTTCCATGGTCATCAGTCCTTGGAAATAGGAGCCCTTTCCTCATTCTAACAGAATCATCATTAGAGCAGAAAGATTTGGTCTGTGGTTGTTTCCCTCAATATGTCCTTTTGCTTAAAGTCTGAAATGTAGGAGCCTGAAAAGATTCAATAAAAACTTACCATATGGGCTTTAAGAAACATTATCAGCACCACCCTGTGGGGGAAAGTACATGGTATTGAAAAAGGTTCTGCTAAATAATTTTGGCACAAGGCAAAAAAGACAAGCATAATTTGGAATAGTATTTTGTTATTAAAGAAGTAAACATTTTAAATCACCATATTTTTCCTTTTCAATTTATTGAATTAATTATTTTATCAAATAAGAGATGGAAGGTGAGATGACATAATTTAATGTAGAAGGAAATATGACTGAGGGAGTGAGCTGGATGAAACACACTTACTTAAGGAAAATAAAATAGAAAAATTAATATCTACATTATAGGTAAGAAGGTAGAGATAAAACTCAAAAATCAAAGTAGTGTGGAAAACAAATCTGACATGCTCTCCCATAAAAATAAATAATAGGTTAAGGATACTTCAGGGATCAGAGAGAGAATACAGAACTTCTATAAATCAGTAATAAAAATACAGACATTCCAAAATAAAAATGGGCAAAATAAATGAACAGGCACTTTCCAAAAAAGATATATAATGATCAATACACATTTGAAAAGATGTTCAATATTATCATTCATCAAGGGAATGCAGATTAAAACAACAAAGAGATACTACTGCATACCTTTTGAAATGACAAAAATTTATAAAGACTGGCCATACTAAATATTGGTAAGAATGCAAAGCAAATGTAATTCTTTTACCTTTCTGGTAAGAATATAAAATTTTAAGACTATTTGACATTTTTCAATCAGAGAAAGACAATTATCATATGATCTCTCTGATATGAGGAACTTGAGGGGCAGGGTGGGGGGTCGTGGGGGGTAGGGAGGGAAA
>LNAC01000068.1:5171677-5279920 GCA_002007465.1 Ailurus styani
ATCTCACAAAACAAACTGAGGGTTACTGAGGGGTGGGAGGGTAGGGATAGGGTGGATGGGTTATGGACATTGGGGAGGGTTTGTGCTTTGGTGAGTGCTGTGAAAGATGTAAGCCTGATGATTCACAGACCTGTACCCCTGGGGCAAATAATAAAAATAAAATTAAAAAAAAAAAGACTATTTGACATTTTCTAGTAAACACAACACATATGATGTATGCAATGTCCATGACATAGCAATTTTATTACTAGGTATTATGAAAAAATATTTTTATATACACAAAAAGCTGTGTACAAGAATGTGATAGTGACCTTATTCATAATGGTTAAAGACTGAAAGCATCCAAAATGTCTGCCAAGAGAAAAATGGATATCTAAACTGTATTCATACAATGGAATACTACTTAGTAGTAAAAAAAATAATAAACTATATACACAACATGAATGAGTCTTCCACATATCATGTCAAATAACATAAGACAGACACAAAAGAATAAATGATATATGATTTTAAATATAAAGGTCAGGAACAGGCAAAACTAACCTATGGTGACAGAAGTCAAAATAATGCTAACTTCTATGGGTATGGTGGGATTGACTGGAAAGGTCATGAGCGAGCTTTCAAGTACAATGGAAATATTGTACCGTGATTTGGGTGGTGTCTTATGCTGAGTATAATGCAATATAGTAAAACATCAATTTTAAGCACACAATTTGGTAAGTTTTGACAAATGTGCTAGATCATATAACCATCACCACAATTATGACTTAGATCTATTCTGTTCTATATGGTGGCCAACAGCTACATGTGCTAATGAGCACCTGATAGTAAGAAATGTTTTGTTTTGTTTTGTTTTGTTTTTTAAAGATTTTATTTATTTATTTGACACAGAGAGAGAGATCACAAGTAGGCAGAGAGGCAGGCAGAGAGAGAAGAGGAAGCAGGCTCCCCGCTGAGCAGAGAGCCCCATGCGGGCCTCGATCCCAGGACCCTGAGATCATGACCTGAGCCGAAGGCAGAGGCTTTAACCCACTGAGCCACCCAGGCACCCAAGAAATGTTTTAAGGATAGAATACACTCTGGGTTTTAAAGATTTAGCACAAAAAATGTAAAATACTCAATAATTTTTACATTGGTTACATGTTAAAGTGATAGTATTTTGTGTATACTGAGTCGCACAAAATATACTAACAAAATTAGTTACACTTGTTTCTTTTTTCTTTAATGTGGCTACTCCAAAATTTACAATTCCTTATATGGCTTGCATTATAGTACTAATGAGAAGTGTTATAAGAACATTTAATGAAATTATTGATACAGTTTGTTCTAGCCATTATTTCCCAGCACATATCCCCTGCATTACAGATGTCATGTATTTTATGTCTACATATGTTTACTTCTATATTGTTATTGTTTTTTTTGCTATAAGGTGGTAGTTATACTTTACAGAAAATTTAAAAAATAAGCAATGTCTTTTGCAATTAATTGCATAATTACTGTTTAGGGTATCCCCAATTTTTCTTCTGCCAGAAAAACTTTTTAAACATATTTTGTGATGCAGGTCTCCTGCTCCACACATTTTATTTGTCTGAAATATCTTTATTTTGCTCTTATGTTTTAAAAAATTATTTTTGCTGGCTATCAAATCTGAGTTTGGCAGTTATTTCTTTTAGCGCTTTAAATATATGACTTCATCACTTTAATTCTTGTCTGTTCTTACCTTTTGTTCTCTGACTGCTTTTAGACTTCCTCTTTATCAGTGGTCTTTAAAAGTTTCTTTTCAGGGTGCCTTGGTGTGGTTTTCTTTATGCTTATTCTGCTTTGGGTTCTTGGAGTTTCCAGGATATTTGGTTTTATAATTTCCATCAGTTACTTTTCATTTATTTTTTACTTTTTCTTCAAGATTTTTCTTCTCTTTTTCTTTCCTTTCCTGAGAATTAAATTATGAATATTACAGTACATTTAATATTGTTCCTTAGGTCATTGATCTGCTAGTTGCTTTGTTTATATTTCTTTTCTATATCCTTCATTTTGGATAGTTTCTAATGCTAAGTCCTTAAGTGTACTGATTTCTTCTTCAATATCTAATCATTGCTAATTTCATTATTTTTTTCCACTTCCAGTATTGAATTTTATCTCTCTAGAATTTCCATTTGTGTTTTTTGTTTGTTTTTATTCACTTTACTCTCTTAACAGGTTTGTGTTTTCCCTTTACTTTTCTGAATATATAGAACACATTTTATTTTTCTGGATCTGTTTTAAATAAAATTATAATTAAAACTTACAATTTAAAAATTACTTCATCGGGCTCCTGGGTGGCTCAGTGGGTTAAAGCCTCTGCTTTCAGCTCAGGTCATGATCTCAGGGTCCTGGGATCGAGGCCCGCATCGGGCTCCCTGCTCAGCAGGGAGCCTGCTTCCCCCTCTCTCTCTCTGCCTGCCTCTCTGCCTACTTGTGATCTCTCTCTGTGTCAATAAATAAATAAAATCTTAAAAAAAATAAAAATAAATAAAAATAAAAATTACTTCATCTATATAATTTTTGAGTTTGTCTGCATTGATTGAATTTTATCCTCATTATGGGCCAAAATATCCTGCTTCCTAGCAAGTTTGGAAATTTGGATGCTGAACAGTACGAATTTTACATTTTTGAGTTCTTGGTATTATTGCGTTCATGTAAATAATGTTGGACTTTTTTGGCATGTAGTTTAAGTTACTTGGAATTTGTTTAATACATCTGATGTTTACTTTTAACCTTTGCTGGTCATTGCAGAGCAGTCTTTAATCCAGGGCTAATTGAGCTCTATTACTAAGGTGACATTTTCTGAGACTTCTGTCTGATGCCTTATTTATTGAGATTTTTCCATTTTTGGTTGGTGGTAATATGAAGTATTCCTACCCGTGTGTGAGATTTGGAAATTGTTCAGTTTTCTCTTGTCTGGAAGGCCTTTCCTCAACCTTTGTAACTTCCTTTATCGCATGCATTGAGTTGTACTCAGCTGAAGAGTTGAGGGATCTTCTTCAAATCTCTTTACCTTTCCCTCTATGCAACAATCTCTCTCCAATATTGAGTCAAAAATTATAGGCACCATGGCCTGCACAAATTTTGATCTATGTTTCCTCATATTAATGACTACCACATTCTTTGTAGATTTTTTTTCTCCCTGCACTACAACCCCAAAACTTCTTCTAGGCAGGAAGCTGAGGTGATCCAAGGCTTTACTTTATCTGTTTTCTGTCACTCAGGCATCACCATCCTCTGCTGCCTGTTGCCCAATATCTGAAAAACATGGTTTCTGATATTTTATCCAATTCTCCTGTTGCTTGAGATAGGGACATAAGTCTTTTTATTTCGTACAGGCCTAAAGCTAAAATCAGTAATTATCTTTTGATTTGTTTCCATATTTAGCAGATTATACATTTAGGTACTATTTTTAAGAGGCTCAGAAATTCTTATTAATTTATGCAGAGAATGCAGAAAAAATGTGCCCCCCAAAACTGTAAACATTAAATGCAGAACCATGAAAAGACATAAAAAGTTGAAAAATAAGCTGGTAAATATTTCAATATTTGCATGGATAATTTATCAGCTTGTCACTCGGCAAAATTTTGGATTCAATATTAGGACGTGCCTTTTGAGAGTAGAGATTGTTAAGAGATAATGTAGGTTACTAAGAAAAGTTGTTCTAATGTTATTTTCCCCTAGAAATAAGGAAGAAACTTTTCCTCCATAAATGTTTTAAATAAAGTTTTCTGGAAGAATAAGGCTGAACAGGATAAATGAATTTTTTCCAGTTTCTCTATTTTTGTAACATGCTATCTCTCAGTCAACTAAGAATGCTTAATCAGCTAATTTCTATTTTCACTGATTAGCCTTCACTGTGCCTGGCTCACTAAATAATCCAGTCACCATCTACACTTTGAGAATGATGAATCATGACACATATTCTTCCTACCCTTCTTCTTCTCCAGGATCTCATTTTCATCAAAGTCCTCTTAATGAAAAAAATAACTTATTTATCAAGGTATGACATTATATAAAATTTCAGTGGAAGTGAATATTCTGTATGATTGAAACTTACCTCTTTGTTTATCTACACTCTAAAATGTTAAGCATCTATGTTTTGTATCTTTTTTCTATTTAATTCTTTTTTTTTAATATTTTATTTATTTATTTGACAGAGAGATCACAAGTAGACAGAGAGGCAGGCAGAGAGAGAGGAGGAAGCAAGCTCCCTGCTGAGCAGAGAGCCCGACGCGGGCCTCGATCCCAGGACCCTGAGATCATGACCTGAGCCGAAGGCAGAGGTTTTAACCCACTGAGCCACCCAGGCGCCCTATTTAATTCTTAAATACAATGCTATTTGATATCCATGGTATCAGAGTTACTCATTTGTGAACACCAAAAGCTGTATAATATTCTCACATACAGTGTGTGGGGCTCTTGACTCTTTTCCAGAGGGTTAAGATTATGGAAATTAGATTTCTGGATGAATGTTTAATTACTGCCAAAGTGAATGTCTATGAAACTGTATGCAATGTTTTTATCAAGGAAACTAAGGATGATTTTAAAAGTTTTATTCATTAATTAATGTGTTCAATAAATATTTATTGCATACTTATTATGCTTCGGAGACTACATCTGAGTATGTAATGATAAATATAAATGCCAATTATAAATATGGAGGCTTGGTTAACATAAGCACCCTTATTCTCTGCATTCAATTTTACATAATGGGTCAGCTATATTATATTTAATATGTAGTAGTAAAATTGAATTTTTTGTCAAGAACTCTTTATTACTCTAATTTACCCTATTTACTCTTCTAATCCTAGGTATAAATTATCGAAGTGCTTGAAGTGCAGTTCTGGGTAGTTTTGAAATAATAAATTTAAATAGTGATAGAATGTAGTTTACCCAGTATGGTTTAAAAAAAATAAGCATGATTGATCTGACTGTGGTACAAATAAAGCGTCACTTTTCATTTTCCTAAAGCACTAACTTTGCATTGGCTCTTTGGATAGTATGTTTGAGTCCTAAACATCACTACTAGAGTAATACTAATGAATGAAGGTGGTTTTTATATTTACAGTAAAAGGGGGGACTCAGAAAGAAGCTTCTTTCAGCAAACCCCTTCTACAGATGTGATCTGGTTTATGGTGGCTATTTGGCATGGCACGTTTTTTACTACAAGTCTCAAAAAAATCTTGATAGAGTATTTCTGTAAGTAGTTCCAGAGGATTATTTATGACTCTGCAAGGATTCCAGATTGCCTCATTTTGAGACAATTAAAACAGGACTTTAGGCAGCCATTATTTGCATCTTTAGGAGAAAAACCCATTAGCACAAGGCCAGGGGTTCATTGGGGCCTGGAGAAGCTACCTTGAATAATAATCCTGGACCCCAGTAAACTCGAGCAAGCAGAGCCAGCTGATACTCGTTAGAGCAGTCTGCATGTAGACAGACAGGCAAAGAAACAGAAGCTGGGAGTCTTTTAGGATGATAACTAATATATTTTTTATGAGGCAGGCTGAAATGAGACTCCAGAGAGAGTGACAGAAAAGACTGATCAGAAAGAGTAAAATTGGTGACAAGAAGATTGGAAAGTAGAATTCACTGTAAAACATATAAATCATGGGGAAGTCTGTGCACAGAAACAGACTAAACTCCAGAAATCCACATTTTGCTAGAGGTCAGCTTAATGAATTATCAATGTGAATACTTAAAATCTTAAATATTTTACCACATATGGGAGAAGACCAGTTGTTGACTAGAAAGAAAATATCATCTCTCTTTCAAGAGGTTCAACATCGTATTAGGAAATATGCACTCACAGATTTGGAATAAAGAAGACGGGAAAAATGCTTTCAACAGCACACTTAAAAAAAAACAAAACAGTTCTTGGTCTCTATGTTAGCAACTAACATACAAACTGACCCCCTCTTACAGTCAATACTGACACCGCTATTGCCACTTCTGAAGTAGACTTAACTAATGCTAGATGAAATGCAACCAATGTATTTTAACAATCCAGGGCTAGGTGCTCTAGGAGGGATAGACATGGTGAGGGGGACAGATGAAGTGAAGACACCATTATATATTCTTTTTAAAAAATGTCCCCAGTTCTTGGCTTAGCCACCTCTTCTCATATAAAGTTATACAAATAAGTATTCCAAAATCCACTATGTTCAGGTACTATGCCAGGCACTGGAAAAACAAAAATATTAAAAATGTGGTCTTTTTCCTCAAAGAGCTCATGAATGAGGAAACAGACAAACAGTGGGAATCGTGTTTGATAAGTATAATACATGCCTTAGGTTTCTATGTCAGCAATATAGAGGTGAAATATGAAATAATTACATTTCATTTCCTTCTTCATGAGTTGGAATACTCGCCTGAAGAAACAGGATGCTAGAAAATTTCATCCGTTCAATCCCCCTAGCCCAATACAAATGTAAAATAAAGCCTAAAAGACTAGTGTTATTTCTAACAAAATTCAGAGAAAATGTGACAACTTACAAAGCTATTTATTCTAAAGACTATGTATACTTTTTAATTAGGAATACTCACCTACATCTCATCTACTGTAACAGGTTCATTTCATGCTGTTCAAACTTCATTTAAATAAAAAAGGCAAAATGAACCAACCAGCAATAAAACACTTGATTACAGCTGCAACTTAGATGGAAAAGAATTTTGTAAATAGTTTTTATGGTGTTTTCATGGACACTTAATACTCTTAAAAATAAGTACCTCATTAGCAAAAGAATATATATATTTAGTTTTTCTCTTTTGAAACAATGTAATATAAACTATGTGTACAGTATGTGCACAATATATACTCATGTAAATATGTATATCTTTATTCATATACATACACACATATACACAGACATATTTATGAAACAGAAGGCTGACTTGGAAAACTAATGAAGTTATTGCTTATACCTACCAAAATTCAAGGGGCATACTTCACAGCACAAGAACAAATAATTCTAAAATTTGTAGGGAACCGCAAAAGATCCTGAATAGTAGAAGTAATCTTGAGAAAGAAGAACAAAGATGGAGATATCATGCTCCCTGATTTCAAACTACACAACAAAGCTAGAGTAATCAAAACAGTATGGTATCAATACAAAAACAGACACACAGACAAAAGAACAGAATTGAGAGCCCAGAGATAAACTCATACACATATGAAAAATTAATCTATGACAAGGGAGCCAATAACATACAATGGAGAAAGAGCACTCTTTTTAATAAATGTTGGGAAAAGTGGGGAGTCACATGCAAAAGAATAAAATTTGACCACAATCTTACACCACATACAAAAATTAACTCAAAATGGATAAAAGATTTGAATGTAAGTCCTGAAACCATAAAAGTCTTAGAGAAAACATGGGTGGTAAAGTCCCTAACATCAGTCTTAGCAACATATTTGTGGATCTGTCTCCAAAGTCTAGGGAAACAAAAGCGAAAGAAAACAAATGGGCCGACATCAAACTAAAAAGCTTCTATATTGAAGGAAACAATCATCAAAACAAAAAGGTAATCTATTAAATGGGTGAAAATATTTGCAAGCCATAGATTCAATAAAGGGTTAATATCTAAAATATACAAGAAATTCATACAACTTTACACACACACACACACACACACACACACACACACAAAGCCTGATTAAAAAATGGGCAAAGGAGGAAGCCTGGGTGACCCAGTCAGTTAAGCATCTGTCTTCGGCTCAGGTCATGATCCCAGAGTCCTGGGATCAAGCCCTGTACTGGGCTCTCTGCTCAGCTTCTCCCTCTCCCTCTGCTGCTCCCCCTGCTTGTGCTCTCTTGGTCTCCCTCTCTCTCTCTCTCTCTGATGAGAAGATGCTCAATATCACTAATCTTCAGGGAAATGCAAATTAAAACCACAATGTATCACCTTATACCTGTCAGAATATCTGTTATAGAAAAGGAATAAAAAGTGTTGGCGAGGATGTGGAGAAAAAGGAACGCTTGGGGCCCCTGCATGGCTCAGTAGGTTAAGCATCTGCCTTTACCTCAGGTCATCTCAGGGTCCTAGGATCCAGCCCCTCATTGGGCTCCCTGCTTAGCGAGGAGTTTGCTTCTCCCTCCTCCCGCTCTTGTGCTCTCACTCACTTGTGTACTCACTCTCCCCCCTCAAATAAATAAATAAAACCTTTAAGAGAAAGAAAAAGGAACCCTTGTTCCTATACTCCCACTATTGATGGGAGTATAAACTGGTACAGTCACAGTGCAAAACAATATGAAGGCTACTCAAAGATTAAAAATAAAGCTACCATATGATCCAGTAATTCCACTTCTAGGTATTTATCTGAAGAATACAAAACACTAATTTGAAAAGGTATATGCAACCCTATGTTTATTGCATCATTATTATCAATAGCCAAGATATGGAGACAACATAGTGTCCATTGACAGACACATGGGTAAAGAAGATGTGTCCGTATATACAATGGAATACCGTGCAGCCATAAAAGAGGATGAGATCATGCCATTTGAGATGACATGGAAGATCTAGAGGGTATTATGCTAAGTGAAGTAAGTCAGGCTGAGAAAGAGAAATACCATATGATATCACTCATATGTGGAATCTTAAAAACAAAGCAAAGGAATAAACAAAAAATGAATAAAAAGCAAACAAAACAAATGAATAAACAAACAAACAAAAGGCAGAGTCAGACTAAAAATATAGAGAACAAACTGGTATTTGCCAGAGGGGTGGTAGGTCAGGGGAGATGAGCAAAATGTGTGCAGGTAAAAATAGACAATACAGGCTTCTAGTTATAGAATGAATAAGTAATAGGAATCAAAGTCCCTGCATAGGGAATACAGTCAAGGACATTGTAATAGGGTTACATGGTGACAGATGGTAGCTACACTTGTGGTGAGCAAAGCATAAAGTATAGAGAGGGTGAATCATTATGTTGTATACCTGAAACTAATGTAACATTACATGTCAGCTATACTCAAGTAAAAAAAAAAATGAGTACAAGGTATATATAAAATGCAATGGTATAAGAAGCTGATTTTTTAAAAGATTTTATTTATTTTTATTTGAGAGTGAGTGAGTGAGAGAACACAGAGGGAGAGAGCACACAGAGGGAGAGGGAGAAGCAGATTCCTTGCTGAGTAGGGAGCCTGATGTGGGGCTCAATCCCAGGACTCTGGGAACCTGACCTGAGTTGAAGGCAAACACTTAACCAACTGAGCCACCCAGGTGTCCCAGAAGCTGATTTTTTTTTTAACTGAACCCGTATTCCACAATTCTCCATGTC
This sequence comes from Ailurus styani, assembly GCA_002007465.1. Lineage (NCBI taxonomy): Eukaryota > Metazoa > Chordata > Mammalia > Carnivora > Ailuridae > Ailurus > Ailurus styani. Next base: position 5,180,985 of record LNAC01000068.1, read on the forward strand.
TTCCTGCTCACTTTTCAATTTCTAACCTTAAGTCCTTTAAAAAAATATTATTCTGCCTTTTTGACCTCAACTACCAAACCAAACCTGTTGAGCTCTGTAATGCTTCTACATACAGTACATTTTACTATTTGGGAGTAATAATATAAATCCAAATGTTTTGCCTCCAATGCCAAGGCTAAGATTTTATCAAGATGACTTGATAGCCATGGCTTAAGATAATTCTAACAGGTGTCCTACAGGCGCTGTTGATGTATCATAGAATAGGTATAGGTAGTAGAGTTAGGATTCTAATACTGATGTTACCACTTATTCACCATAAATTTAGAAAACCATTCATCGAAATGAGCTTATTTTTTTTCAACAGGCAAAATCTCATCAGATCGTGATGACAATCAAGGGGAATATTGAAAGTAAAATAAGTTATCAGGGTTTAATACACTTTGTCTTCTTTTTTTCTAATAAAAAATATACAGAAGAAGGACTGGGCTTTTCAGTGGCCTCCTTCAGATACTAGCTGCTGATTTACTGATGTGCTTAGCAACATTCAAAAAATTGTGTTAGAGAAGTAGAGGCTGCAATAGGTACACAGAATCTGGTTACAAAGAAATAGCAGCTGGGATGAACTGCTACATCACCTAGTAAGATAATTCCTTCTTATTTGATCCCCAATGTTTGTGGGTTTCCTCTGTGGTTCTTGACCCTCCTTATTTAATACACCTCAGCATCTCATCCTCCTCTGCTGCAGGTAAGAAAAAAAATTTTTTTTGTTTAAATATCATCTTAAGTAAATTAGTGTGTATAAGCATGATTTGTACAATTACAGCAGTTAGCAATTAGTCTAAGTAGAGATCATGTCACAACTAGAAAACATTATAAAGCATATAAGTGTAGGAAAATCTGTATGTTTTTTGCAAGAAAAAAAGTATATTACATGATTTTCCCAATCACCTTTTGGAACAAACTTAACATCAAACATATTGTATGTCTCTCTAGGTAAAAATTATTGCACAGGAATGTTCTTAGGAGTATGTTTCTTCACAAATTTTAAATAATTTTTAAAATCCAGAAAAATAAAATGCCAAAAACATAAACTTTTTCTTTTCCTTTCTCCTGCTTCCACGTGAAGGAACTGTCCAGGACTTATACTGTCTCTCAGAGGGAAGTTTTATTAATGGTTTCACCCTTCCTAGTGCCCTAGTGGAAACTGACTTTTTGTGCTTATCATGTACTACTTTATATTACTATCAAAATGTATGAATGCTAAATTTGTCCACCTACACTACAAACTCTTTTGAGTATAGGAATCTTATACTTTTACATTCTTTATGTTCACAGCCTCAAAGATGACGCTTTCCAAATAACTAGTAGTTGCTGAGTCAATAAAAAAAATGAGTAAAATGTTTATGCTAGTAGTAATTATTTAAATAAGTTTAATTTGTCTCAATAGATAAATCTATACAAAGAATAACAATTATTTTTTCAGCATTTTTAAGCACAAAAATATTTTGTTGTACACTAGCCCTTTGTGTCTTTATAACTGCCTCATGAGGGAATCATTTATACAAATGAAGGCAAAAACTCAAAGAAGTTACAGACAATGTGAAGTTATAGCATGCTATTTGGAATGCAACTGTTGAAGATACAAATCAAATTCAAGAACTCGAGCTACTGAATACCTAAAAACCTGAATCTATTTAATTACACATTAACTATATTTTTAAAAAAGCATATGAAAGAGAATTTATGTAAAAAAAGTCTATCTTTGTGAATAATAAATACATCTTTGAAAGAACACTTTTTCAAGAAAATACATGCATTTGGTCCTCATTATTCATTATAGTTATGTTCTGTAAAGCTGCGGCAAACAGTGAATTAGCAAATCCTGAATCATAGCTCCTTGAAAAAATGCAGTGCTAGATACGTACAAGCCATGGCCACAACATTTTTTGCACACATAACCTTGTTTTACATGTCTTTCGTTTAAAGACACCTTATTTAATACATATTATTGATTGGGGGGTAGGGAGGGAAAAATAATGAAACAAGATGGGATGGGGAAGGAGACAAACCATAAGAGACTCCTAATCTCACAAAACAAACTGAGGGTTACTGGGAGGTGGGAGGGTAGGGATAGGGTGGATGGGTTATGGACATTGGGGAGGGTTTGTGCTTTGGTGAATGCTGTGAAAGATGTAAGCCTGATGATTCACAGACCTATACCCCTGGGGCAAAGAATAAAAAAAAAAAGAAAAAAATATTGAACCCACAGTCAACAGCACTATAACTCATGCCTGAACAAAGCCTTCTCAACACACATAGTCTCAGTAAGGCACATCACAGCCTTTTGAATTTAGGAACAGTAGACAGCACTGAACACTCTGTTCGGTGCCATTTTAAGCAGTGACATCAATAACAAAATATGAAAAGATGAACAATAACATGGCAATAAATAACCCATAAAAAGTATGCTTGTTTATAGTGTGAGAACCAAAATAAGAAGGCAATTATCTCCTGATTTGATCTTAGCTGAGAAAGCACATTTTGGGTGATTCACATTTCTTACCTCTCTGGACAAAGGCATGTCTCCAAATTACTGAGAAAGTATTATTAGCACTGATTTGGGGGTTAAAAATAAATTTTAGTCAGTAGGCACATTTGTAAACAGGGTTCATGAATAATGAGAATCAACTATATTAAATTCCCAAACAAGAAGTATTGTGCTATGCATTAAAGAAGATGAATAAAATATTATTGCTGATTTTGAAAGGTTCAAAGTCTATCTGGGGAGATGGAATATCAACAGGTAAGGGCCATTCAATGTAACTGTGTTCTCATCACTGGAGATCACAAAGGAGGAAACAAGTCGATCTTTAGTTTGCATGTGACTATATCCTTCAGTATTACACATATGGAATAGTAGGGTCAATTCCCACTGCAATTCTTACCATTTTCAATTTATGAACCAGCTCTTCCTTGTTGATATGAAAGAAACCTCAAAAAGCACTGCCTCATTGTTTCTCTACCTGTTTGGTGCTCAGTAAAGCAAATTAAGGCTTCATGGAAATTTGAATTTAGAAAAGTGAAACATTTCTTATATCTTTGTATTACATACCACTCCTATACATTTTCCCACTGAACTGGTTTTATAAGCATTATTAGGAAAAAAAAAAAGCTAATACCCTCTTTCTCCACGGAAGGCAGTGGTACACTACTATAATATAATTATCTCTCCTTTCTTCTTCAAGGCTTATCCAAATGGGGTCTATGTGTTTCCATAAAACCTAAAATTTCTTACCTTCTTCAACTTTGCAATTGATTATATTTCTTTGGGTAACAGTGCTTTCTAAAAATAACTGTATTTTTATGATTCTAGATATGAGATCTTATCCCCTAAGTATTAATAGATTTAATACCTGTATACCTGGAAATATATAATTCCAGTTTCATTTCCCAATTTTCTGGTCTGGGGCTGTACCCTGAAAAATAAAGTGTAATTATTTTGCTACGCTACGTTTTTCCTATGACACCCTATTTTACTCTATGATCTCATTCTTTTCCTCTCCTCCCTTCCCCTCCACTTCCCTCCCCTCTTTCTCTCTTTCTCTCACTTTTTTTCCTCTCTCTCTCTTTCTTCCAATTTTCTAGACAATTGCTTTGTCCTTCAACTCATCCTTTATATTCTCTATCCCATCTACAACAACACCAACAACCTTCATAACTATTTAAAACTCTATTTTTCACGTAAATAAGACTTGATCTTAAAAATCTTTAGCAGAACTCTATCTTTTGTTGGGAACGTCTCATTCATTTAACCTTGCTCTTAATACCTGGGCCTTAGATGGCAAAACGTGGTTTAAACTCATCACTTCCAATTAATCACGTTTAAATTTCACAGTGAACATGGACTCCTTTTGGTCTATCCCAATTTTAGATTGCCTCACATATTATAATTGTGCAGATTTCCTTTGTTTTCTTACATTTTTCTACATCTATTAAATTAGCTCTTTATTTCCACTGCTCTACCATGAAACCTCTCTGAGTTTGCATTCTCTGAATTTGAAATTAACCTTCATTTCAAACCTTATTTGAAGAGTATTTATTTAGATGAATTTGAAATACATATTTACTTTCTGTACTAGAACACTGAAACTCCAAAAGGAACTATTTTTCCAGGACGCTTGGGTAGCTCAGTGGGTTAAGCATCTGCCTTGAACTCAGGTCATGATCCCAGGGTTCTGGGATCAAGTCCCACATAGGGCTTTCTCCTCAGTGGGGAGTCTGCTTCTTCCTCTCCTCCCTGCCTGTGCTCTCTCACTATCCCTCTCTCTCTATCTTGCAAATAAATAAATAAAATCTTAAAAAAAAAACTGTTTTACCCCCAAGACTGTATGTTACCTAAAACACTTTGAACGTTACCCTCCTCTGCAACCTAACAGTGCTATTACTTGACCTCATACACTTGTTGAAATGGGTCATATCACTTGACCTCATACATTTGTTGAAATGGGATTCATTTTGGTCAGAACTAAAATTCATTGAACTGGTATTTATATAAATTTTCAATTTGATTTGATCTGCTATGATCGGGTATAGAAAGAGATTATGCACTTTGGTGAAGTTTGTTCTGTAAACTCTCACAGATTATTATCACTACTCTCTCATTTAGAAAATTGAAAATTGTTCTGGGATGTGTCAGCAGCAAAAATATATTAATATTTTATAGTTTTGTATTATTAGAAGAAATAGAAGCTTTTGAAATATCATCTTGTTAATCAGTTGATCTTTCCCCTCAATAATTGGGTCTTTCAATTTACTTCTAAAATTACTGGTTATGGTTTTTCAGGTAATAAAAAATAAAATTCATTTAATAAAAAATGACATTTGAAAATAATAGATTTTTTTTCTTGTATTGAATTCAATTCTCTCAGCACTCTTGGTGGCTAATTCATTGCTACTATCATTTAAAAGTTTGATCTTCTAATTTTAAATGTTTAAAATTCAGATAATTAGAAATTACATGATAATGACTAATTAGAATATGAACAGCACTATGCCTGAAGCACAAATAATGAGTGGGAATGTGTTGAATTTTTTTAATGTTTGGCATTATATTGGTATTTGAGAAATGCAATTATAATTTTTTTTTAAAGATTTTATTTATTTATTTCACAGAGGGAGAGAGATCACAAGGAGGCAGAGAGGCAGGCGGGGGGGGGGGAAGCAGGCTCCCCGCTGAGCAGGGAGCCCTATGCAGGCCTCGATCCCAGGACCCTGAGATCATGACCTGAGCCAAAAGCAGAGGCTTTAACCCACTGAGCCACCCAGGCACCCGCAATTATAATTTTTAATAGCAATTTGTTCATACAAAGAAGTTTTAAAACAGAATTTCAGCTTGAAACCTCCAAATTTGTACAAAATTGTTAAAATCTCACTTATGTCCTTTTAATTTTCATATATATAAACTGTGAATTTGAAGCTGAGATTTTTGTCTATTTATAAAAAGAACATTTGGGGTTACATTAAAATATGTATCTCATCTCATTTTTTGAAATATATTAGACTGCAGGCTAATTCATTATGGGCCAGTTGGTTGGCACTGGTGCAGCTACTCAATGAATAAATACACCTAAGCCAAAAGTCGTTTGGTGAGAGAGTCAACAGTCAGAACTTTAATTTAGTTACCCTCTCACCAAATAACTTTGAGCTGAGGTTGTATTTATAGCAGCTATATTACATATTTATGTAGAAAGATATTTTGGTAAAACTGTAAGAGTAGGAATATGGAAACATTTTTGGATGAATTATTACTTATTAATAAGGATGGCTTGGGTACTGCAGTTAGGTTGTGATGATTGTTTTGCCACTAATTCCATCTTAAAGTTTTTTAATTAGGTAAATTTTTATTAGTTCTGGGTCAAGGGCAAACTCACTGGAAAAGCTAACTCTACAAATTGTTCAAATACCTTAGTTATTTCTAATTTAGAGTAGCTCAACTTTCTAAGTTTTTCATATGGTATCTTTTTTATCTTTCCAACTTCACTTAAGTCATAAAATACAATTGGAGTTATCTTAGAAAAAAAATGTGAGGCTCCAAACTCCAGATAATTTGATGTAAATGGAAAAGCTAGATCATTTATAAAATATCTATAATATATGCAGTAATCCATAAAAACATTTACTAAAATCTGTGTAAAACATGTATATAAAAATTTGCAAATAAACTTTAACTATACAGAATAAAGTAGCTTTAGTCTGTCCAAATATGAATCTCAAAATTAAGAAAAGTATCTTCTGAATTGGCCAGATAACATTAAATTTCATACCCCATCAATTTGCATATTGGCCACATTGCCTAAGTTGTGTGAAAATGAAGAATTTTTATGAACCTAAAAACAATGAAACACAGAATGTGTACCATAGAGCAAACTGAGGAAGAAATGATAACATTACCACCTTTGATTTCTTACTAAATTCTAGCTGAAAGAAAGGAGAAAAAGATGCCGAACCAAAGAGACTTTCTATGCTATAATCATGGTCAAGAGCTATTACAAGGCTCATTGGAAATTACTATATTTTTTTGGAAACCTAAACATTTGATTTCTAAAATGTATGCATACTTAGTGTGAAATTTTGAAGACATGACAAGTCAAAGATAATACATTTAACATGTTGTCTACCCGGTCTCACTGCTAGAATGAACAGAGGAAATCAGGTTGATAACCTAGATAGACAGGCTTACTCACATCCCCAACCCATGCCATGGAAACTATAGATCTAAAAAGTAGAATGCCTCAGAGCAGTGCTGGAAAACAAGGAGAGATCTACAGAGAAAATATAGCTATCAACAAGGTCCCTGAATAAAATTAATAATATCTAGTTATTAATTATCTAATTAATAATATCTAAAAACACAAATTATCTAAATCACGAATCAAAAAAAAATCTGTATAGCGTAATAACCATAGGGGGGAAAATGTAGTTCATGTTTTATGCAAAATATATATTAGTCCCCAAATGTTATGTGGCTGAGTTTTACAAAACCTTGAAGTAACAGAAAATTCCTGTGTTATACAGTCTCTTCCAGAAAAACAAGGGAATTTGCCTTATTGTAGGATTTGTGGAACTTTAGCTTGATGAATCAAAACCAAACTACTATCTTTCTATATACGCTTTCATAATCAGTAAATAAAAATTGTCATTTCATAGTTACCCACCAACACCTGATGTTATCATACTCATTTATTTGCATAAAAAGACAAAAATTTTAAATCTTGTTATTTAAATTTATATTCCCTAATTACCAGTGAGATTGAGAATCTGTTCACGTTTATTAGAGATTACTTTTGTAAACACAGATAAATCTCGAATACAACAGCACATATATAATACAGTTCAAGCACACATGTATTATATTTGTTGAGTAGTTCAAAAAACATATGTAAGAAAGATATTCACCAAACTCTGCATCATGATTACCTTCTAGGAGGGCTTAAGCCAGAGTGAGCTAAGACTAAAATTGAGTAGATTGGATTTTTGTTCACAAATATTTACTCCTTTCTTCCCGTGACATCCATGAAAGAGTAAATTCAGCACCCTATTGATCTGGAGCTCCTCCATGTGATTTTTTTTTTTTTGAGCAGTAGAATATGAATTGAAGTGAAAGTATATTAACCCTGAGGAGAAATCTTGTATTTCTACTCCCCTCTCTGGGAACTTCCATTTCCTCCACGAAAAGGAAATGTTCCCAATTTCTGCTGTCACTCAACGAAAACCCAAAATTTGTATGGGTGACCCAAACTCAATGGCAGCCTTTATTAGAGCTGACCAAACCATCCCTTTAGACACATGAGTAAGAAATCCATATTATATAAAATAGTCCTGCAAATCAATAGAAAAAAAAATGACAGGATATAAACAAATACATAACAGAAGACAAAATGTAAATGAGCACCATAAGAAAGATGCTCTAGTTTGTTAGAAAAATACAGGGAAAAAAATCAAGGAAGTTATAATTAAAATGTCAAATAAAGCGGCACTTTTCTCTTACCATACTGGTAAAATTAATAGCTTGACCATATACAGTGTTAGTGAGGGTATGGGGAATTGAGCATCATATACCTTTGCTGGAAATGTTAATTATTATAAAATTTTTGGAACACAATTTGACAGTACTTATTAACTTAAAAAATATACAAACACAGAGCCTCAGAATTTCCATTTCTACAGATCTATCATAGAAAAATATTGTGCACACACATGGAGAGTCATGCAAAACTCTATTTATTGCAGCAGTATTAGTGAGAAGTTAAATGTATCTTCCTGTCCCATTGTTAAACAATATCAAGAACAGGCAAAATAACTTAGATACTTGCTCCAGGAGGATAAGACCAAGAATAAATTGTAATAAGCTTACTCACAAGAATAACATTTCTTGTCAAAACTTGTTTCCAGTATCACTCCTTTGTTTCCACCAACCCAAAAGTGTTACATTATAAATTCTGCTCAATCCCATTCAGTTCTTTACCATGTAAGCTTTTCTTTGTTTTCTTTTCTTTTCTTTTTTTAAAGATTTCATTTATTTATTTGACAGGGAGAGACACAGTGAGAGAGGGAACACAAGCAGGAGGAGTGGGAGAGAGAGAAGCAGGCTTCCGGCTGAGCAGGGAGCCCGATGCCGGCCTTGATCCCAGGACCCAGGGATCATGACTTGAGCCGAAGGAAGGCAGACGCTTAATGATTGAGTCACCCAGGCGCACCCACGTAAGATTTTCTTAGAAAGTTATCTCGTCCAAACCTTAAAATCCAGATTCCCTTTTCCAAGACATCCCTAAGACCATGTCAATTTGACATTCTCTTTTATTGCAATTAATCTAATCAACCTACCACTGCCTGGTTACAGATTTTCCTGGAGGTCTTTTGAGAATTGAAGACCAACATTTGAAACTGCAGTACCAAAATATAGAAAATCGCAGTAAAGAGCACAGTTCTGGGGTCAGATTTCCTGAAATTAAACCCTGAAACCACATCTTACTAGCAGTGTGACCTTGAGGTCTCTGGTCCTTGTCTGGAAAGTAGGGACAATAACAGAAATTATTTATTGAATTTTTGTGAAAAATAAATTATTTATTTAGACCATATAGGGTGAGGGCACAGAGTAAGGCCTCAGAAACTGTTAGATATTTTAAAAAAAGTATTAGAGATAAACAACAATAAGTAAATAAATGACCTAAATCTCTATCAACAGAAGAATGACTAAAAAATTTACAATACATTCTTATTACAGTTTAAAAAAAGATTAATAATTGAAGAAGTTCAAATTGTGACATAAAAACATATCATGTGAATACTTAAGTAAAATTATAATATATTTTATATATTAGTATATATTGTGTGTTAGTATACATTTTACATTTAATCAGGATACAAAATTGTTTTTGGAGGCTGTCATCAATCCAAAACTGTGGTCATTTCTGGGGGAAAAGAACTGGATTGCAGATATTGAAAGGGATTATAGTCTTCTCACCCCAAAACATATTCATGTATTAATGATTTTTCTTACAAAGGACATATTTTCATTGATGATTTTTTTAACATAGTGGTGATGAGAAATTGTATATACAGCATAAGGAATTGCCAAGTATATATGAAAAGCCTACCTTCTGCAACTGAAACTTCCAAATAATTTATAAATGAATATACAAAATACTTTCAAATACTGCTCTATTTACAATTTTGAATAGTCACTTCAGGAAAGAGACTAAGCAGATGTTTTTACTGAAGCATTAGCAACTTTGAATCATGAAGTAAGGAGTAATTCCTTAACCAATGAAAATTTCAAGAAGAGTTTAGGTAGGTAAATATCATCCTGCCCAGATGGTTAGATTGAATATCGCTTCATTTAATTTTTGGCAAATTGATCCATTTTGTTTTAGTGAATACATTTCTAGAAATCATAGGATATTTTACATTAGCTCAGAAGGAAATATTTTCCTCAATAAAGCCAAACAGCATATTTTATCTGGTTTTTTACTCAGAACAAAAAGAAAGAAATTTCAATCATTGAGAATTAAGGATTAAAACAGAACACCTTCCTATACAACTTTTATATGTATCAACCAAATATAGTTTAACACCATGCTGTGAATAGCAGCTACGCTTAAAGTCAGTTAATAGATTTCTTTACAATTTCGTTTTTAAAAGTGATAATTTATTGCTGTAAAGTGTATAAATCTCATTCAGAAATTTGTCTGATTGGGGCGCCTGGGTGGTTCAGTTGGTTAAGCACCCCTCTCTTGATTCGGCTCAGGTCATGATCTCCGGGTGGTGGGATTGAGCACCACATTGGGCTTTGAGTTCAGCAGGGAGTCTGCTTGGGATTCTTTCTCTCCCTCTCCCTCTGCCCCTCCCTCCCAAGTTCTCTCTCTAAAATAAATGGATAAATCTTTAAAAAAAAAAGAAATTTGTCTGATTTTTAAATACAGGCAGTGCCACTAAAATACATTTACAAATACAAATAAATTTAAGAAAAAGAATACTGACCAGGGAACATTAAGTACTCTATTTTATTCTGCTAATTACCAGCTTTAATATGTGATTAATATTCTTTTCAGTTTTATTGACATATAATTGACACATAGGATTATATTAGTTTATGGAGTATAGCATAATGATTTGCTATATGTATATATTGTGAAATGATTAACACAATAACTATAGTCACCATGCTGTACACTGTATTTCCAAGACTTATTTATCTTGTAAATGGAAGTTTGTACCTTCTGACAACCTTCACCCATTTCCCTCATAGGCTACCCTCCCAACTCTAATAACTGTTGATCTGTTTTCTGTTTTTATGAGTTCAGTTTCTATAAATAAGTGTGTTCATACAGAATTAGTGTTTCTCTGTCTGACACATTTCACTTAGCATAATGTGCTCGAGATTCATACATGTTGTCAAAAATGGCAGTATTTCCTTCTTTTTATGGCTGAATAATAATAGTAATCACATTTCTTTATCCACACATTCACTGATGAACACTTAGGCCATTTCCATGTCTTGGCAATAGCAAATAATGCTTTGATGGACACAGGGGTATAGATAGTGCTTCAAGATAGTAACTTTGTTTCTTTCAAATATACACATAAACGGAACTGCTGGATCATATGGTAGTTCTATATTTGGATTTTTGAGGAACTTCCATACTGTCTTTCACAGTGGCTGCACCAATTAACATTCCTACAAACAGTGCACAAAGGTTTCCTTTTCTCCACATCCTTGCCAACACTTACTCTCTCTTCTTTTTTATTAACAGGGTATGAACTGATATCTCATTGTAGTTTTGGTTTGCACTTCCCGGATGACTGGTGATGGTGAACATCTTTTTATGTCCTTATTGCCCATTCGTATGTCCTCTTTGGGAAAATGGCTATCCAGATCCTCTATTCATTTTCTAATCAAATTAGGTGGGTTTTTTTTTTTTTACTATTGAATTATATGAGCTTTTTATATACTTTGGATGTTAACTTATCAGACATATGATTTGCAAATATTTTCTCCCATTCTGTAGGTTGCCTTTTCATTTTGTTGATGGTTTACTTGGTTGTACAAATACTTTGTTGATGTTTAAGTTCTATGTGGTCCCACTAGTTTATTTTTGTTTTTGATGCTTTTGCTTGTGGTGTCAAATCCAAAAAAAATCATTGACAAAACCAATGCCAAAGAGCTTACCCCTATGTTTTCTTCTAGGTGTTTTATGGTTTAGGTCTTTTTTTCAAGTTTTTAATCCATTTTGAGTTAATTTTGTGTATGGTGTAACATAGTGGGCTAGTTTCATTCTTTGGCATGTGGCTGTCCAGTTTTCCCACCCTCCTTTATTGAACAGACGATTCTTTCTCCATTGTATATCCTTGTTTGTCATAAATTAATTGACCATATATTAATGGGTTTATTTCTGAGCTCTCTATTCTGTTCCATTGATCTACGTGTCTTGTGTGCTATCCTATAGTACTAATTCATTGTCTACTTTTATGCCAATACCATACTGTTTTGATTACTATAGCACTGTAATATAGTTTGAAATCAGAACGTTTAATGCCTCCGGTTTGTTCTTCTTAAGATTGCTTTGGCTATTTGAGGTCTTTTGTGGCTCCATACAAATTTTAGAACTGTTTGTCCATTTCTGTGAAAAATGTTATGGGAATTTTGAGAGATTGACTTGAGTGGTGTAAACATTTTAACTCTTCCAACCATGAACATGAAATATCTTTCCATTTATTTGTGTCTTCTTCAATTTCTGTCATTGACGTCTTAGAGATTTCAGTGTACAGATCTTTCACCTCCTCAGTTAAATTTATTCCTAGGTATTTCATTCTTTTTGATGAAATTATAAATGGGCTTCCTTTAATTTCTTTTTCTGATAGTTTGCCATTAATGTATAGAAACACAACAGATTTTTTATATACTGAATTTGTATCCTACAAATTTATTTATTTATTTATTTAAGATTTTATTTATTTATTTGACAGAGAGATTACAAGTAGGCAGAGAGGCAGGCAGAGAGAGGAGGAAGCAGGCTCCCCACCGAGCAGAGAGCCTGATGCGGGTCTCGATCCCAGGACCCTGAGATCATGACCTGAGCCGAAGGCTTTAACCCACTGAGCCACCCAGGCACCCGAAATTTATCGAATTCATTAGTTTTACACTTTTTGGTGGAGTACTTGTTTTTTTTTTTTTTTAATTTTATTTTTATTCTTTGCCCAAGGGGTACAGTTCTGTGAATCATCAGGCTTACATCTTTCACAGCATTCACTAAAGCACAAACCCTCCCCAATGTCCATAACCCATCCACCCTATCTATCCTTACCCTCCCACCCCCCAGTAACCCTCAGTTTGATATATATATGATAATATTGTCATTACTCAGAGACAGTTTTACTTCTTTCTAATTACGAGGCCTTTTATTCTTTTTTATTGTTCAATTGTTCTAGTTAGGATCTCTTTTTTTAAAGATTTATTTACATACTTTTGAGAGGGAGAGAGAGAGAGGGAGAATCACAAGCAGACTCCCTGCTGAGTGTGGAGCCTGATGCAAGGCTTGATCTCACAACCCTGAGATCATGGCCTGACCCCAAATCAGTTGGACAATTAAACAACTGATTCACCCAGGTACCCCCTGGTTAGGACTTCTAATGCTATGTTGAACAAAAGTGGCAAGAGGAGTATTGTTGTCTTGTTCTTGATCTTAAGAAAAAGATTTCAACTATTCACCATTGAGTATGATATTAGCTGTGGGCTTGTCATATATAGCCATTATCATGTTGACCTAAGTTCCCTCTATACCCAGTTTGGTGAGAGTAAATATCATGACCAGATACTTCATTTTTGTCAAAAATTTTTTTGCATCTATTGAGATAATTATGTAATTTTCAACCTTCGTTAATGTGGTACATCACATTGATTTGTGTTTCTTGAACCTTGCTTAAATCCCTACAATAGTTTCTACTTCCCACTTGATCTTTTTAATGTGTTATTGAATTCAGTCTGCTAACATTTGGTCTAGGATTTTCACATCCATGTTCATCAGGGATGTTGGCCTGTATTTTTTTTTTCTTATAGTGTTCCTGCTTGGTTTTGATGAGAGGATAATGCCGATCATAATATCAGCTTGATAGTGTTCCCTCCTCTTCTATTTCTTGGAAGAGTTTGAGAAGAATTGGTGTTAATTCTTCTTTAAAAGTTTGAATTCACCAGCAAAGCCATCAGTTCCTGGTCTTTTCTTTGTTGGATGTTTTTGATTATGGGATCAATCTTCTTAGTAGTAATTGTTCTGTTCAAACTTTCTACGTCATGATCGAGGTTCAGTGGGTCTATTCTTGGTTGTCCAATTGCTGGCATATAATTGTTAATAGTAGACTCATATGATCATTGTATTTGTATAGTAACAGTTGTCCTGTCTCCTCTTTCACTTCTAATTTTATTTAAGTCTTCTCTATTTTTTTTCTTGGTGAGTCTGTTTGTCAATTTTGTTTATGTTTTCAAAAAACCTAGATGTTAGTTTCATTGATCTCTTCTGTGTCTTTTTAGTCTCTATTTAATTTATTTCTGCTCTAATCTTTATTTCTTTTCTTCTACTAACCTTGGGGTTCACTTATTCTTCCTTTTCTCTTTCCCTAAGGGGTAATGTTGTTTGAGTTCTTTCTCTTTTCCTTTCTTTCTTTCCTTCTTTCTTTCTGTTTTGTTTTGAGAGAGAGAGTGAGAAAATGCGTGTGTGAGATGGAGTGGAGGGACAGAGGGAAAGGGAAAGAGAGATCTTAAGCAGGCTTCACATCTTGCATGGAGCCTAATGCATAGCTCGTCTCACAACCCTGAGATCATAACATGAGCCAAAATCGAGAGTTGGCTGCTTAACTGACTGAGCCAGCCAGGTGCTCCTCTTTTTTCTTAATGTAGGCATTGATCAATATAAACTTCCCTCTTAAAACTGCTTTTGCTGCATCCCATAAATTTTGGTATGTTGTGTTTCCATTTTCATTTTTCTGCAGATTTTTTTTTTTTTTTTAGAGAGAGAGAGAGATAGATAGCACATGAAGAGGGGAGAAGCAGAGGGAGAGGGAGAACCAGGCTCCCTGCTGAGTGGGGAGCCTGATGCGGGGCTTGATCCCAGGACCCGGAGATCATGACCTGAGCCAAGGGCAGATGCTTAACTGACTGAGCCACCCAGGTGCCCCTCTGCAGAAATTTTTTATTTCTCTTTTTTTCCTTGACTCATTTATTGTTTAGTAGCATGTTGTTTAATCTCCACATTTTCATAAATTTTCCAGTTTTCTTCTTATAATTGACATCTGGTTTCATAACATTGTGGTTGGAAAAGATGATTGATAAGGTTTCAATCTTCTTAAATTTATTAACACTTGCTTTGTGGCCTAATAAGTGATTGATCCTGGAGAACGTTCTATGGGTACTTCAGTAAATGTCTGTAAAATTCATCTGGTCTAATGTGTAGTTTAAGTACAATGTTTCCTCATTGATTTTCTATCTGAATAACCTAGACATTGTTGAAAATGGAATAATGAAGTTCTCTATTATAATTGTACTGCTGTTATGTTTCTTTCTTCTGATCTGTTAATATGTGCTTTATATATTTAGGTGTTCCTATGTCAGGTGAATAAATATTTATAATTTTTATATATTCTTCTTGGATTGACCCCTTTATAATTACATAACAACCTTCTTGTCCCTTATTACTCTTTTTGGCTTAAATCTATTTTGTCTGATAAAAGTACAGCACTGGGTTGAGAAAGATGATGTTGGGGAATTTTCTGAGACCAAAATATAGACTAAATGAGGACTGAGACAATGACAATGAGGCTGAAGAGGTAGATTATAGCTAGAGTATAATGGATCTTATGCACTTATGAACTTGGGAACCAACAAGTCACTAGAAAGCTATGGGAAAATCACATGGTTTTTGTTTTCCCTTTTAAGGAATATCCTAGACAACAGGATGGATGAATGCAAATGAGACCAAATGCCGACAGACTGCAAAGAAACTGCAAAGAAATGGGCCCATGGGATACAGAGTTAATCATATGCCTAAAATCTGAATATTAAATCTGAATATAAAAGTAGCACTACATGTGGATTTTAGACTTTTTTCTTTTTAAAGATTTCATTTATTTATTTGACAGAGAGACACAGCGAGAGAGGGAACACAGAAGAGGGAGTAGGAGAGGGAGAAGCAAGCTTCCTGCAGAGCAGGCAGCCTGATGGATGCGGGGATCCATCCCCAGGACCCTGGGATCATGACCTGAGCTGAAGGCAGACAGCAAATGACTGAGCCACGCAGGCGGCCCCAGACATTTTGAAAAACACAGGAAAACATAAGAAATAAATATATCTTTAATCTCACAAGATAGAAATTGGTGGTTAACATTTCAGTATATTCATTTCTAGATTGTTTTCTCTACATACATGTACATTTTAAAACAAAATCTGTGACATCAATGTGAAATATTTTATAGATAAACGGTTTCTGAGCCATCAAATAAGACAGACGTGATTTATGTGATACACCATCAGTTACTCCATTAGAAATGTAGTGATTTTAAGATTTAAAAAAGCATTTGTAAATGTGGTTGTGCCTACATATTTGTGCCCTAGTCTGATTATTTAGAAAAAGCTATTAGATGTAGAATTTCTAGGCAACATATAATATATATTTAAAGGTTTTTAAAAATATCCATTCAAAATTCACTTTAAGAAAGCAATTGATATTCCTACCAGCAGTGTCTATTCCCTGAAGCTTTTAAACAATGACTATTTTTATTTTTTCCTGACAATAGGTAAATATGATATCTCACTGTTTAATTTGCATTCCTTTGATTACTTATGAAGTTAAATCCTTTCATGTTTATTGTAACTTGCCTGTTCTGTCAATTTTTCTATTGGGGTGTTTGTAGTTTTATGTTTGATTTAAAAAGGCTCAAGGACCTATCTGTTTAGGCAAAATACAGCACAACAATTGGAATTCGTTATTCAGCCATAGAGAAGCTGTAAAAGCATCTCAAAAATTCAAAATGTGTGGAACAAAAAGAACACAGTAAGGCTTCAGGTAAACAGAAATGTGTGTAAATATTTGGTAGAAAAGTCACAGTTATGCAAACTTACCACCTGCGTGCCATAATGATGTTAAGGCAGGAGAATTGGCTATTTTCAAGGTCCCAGAAGAATGAAGCAATGGAATTTGAGAGTCCTGGTCTATGTGTATGCAAAAAAATCCCCTTGGGTTTTAGAGAAGAGGGCTACAGTGAGGTGTGAATAATTGCTAGTTAGCAATGTCAGTTTTTTTTTAAGTGTATATGAAAAGTTAAAAAAATGCCAAATTACAATAACCTTGAAAACTGATAATAGGTATCAGCAACTTACTAAACTTCAAAGGAGACAGAGGAAAACTAGTCAAAGAAAAATTGTACAAGACTAACTCACATCCAATCTGAATATCAGTCCCTAAAATGCAGGTACCCTGCTCCACAGGAAGTGAACAGCCTGTCCTAAAATTTGTAGAACAATTTTCCTGACATTACTAGGACAATACAATAAAATGTACTCACTTGTGTAACCACTGTTACAATCAAGATTTAAAGTATATTCATCACACCAAAATCTCTCTCATTTCTCTGTTTTCTCTCACTATGGGTAAATTACCTTTTTCTAAAATTTCATATAAATGAAATTACAAAGGATTACTTCTGGTATCTACTTTTACTCAATGCAATGTTCTTTGAGATTCATCCATGTTGCCACATACATCAGTAGTATGCAGCAGAATTATCTTTCATTGCCATATGGTATTCCATGTGAAATGTTATTTCATGTGGATATACCATAAATTATTTATCCATTAATTTGTTGATAAGCATATGGATTGTTTGCAGCTTGGGGCTATTATGAATGAATTTGCTGTGTAAAAGTTGCTCTTTACAAATCTTAGTGTGGATATATGTTTTTATTCCATTCAGGGATTTACCTAGAAGTGTAATGGCTAGGTCCTGTGTTAGATATAGGTTTCACTGTTCAAAAAAATGTGCTAGCTTTAAAAACAACAACGACAAAATGTAGTCTTTTTAATTACACCCATCCTATTGTCTGTATAGTAGTATATTATTGTGGCTTCAAATTACATTTCCCTGATGATTATGGTGTTGAAAATCTTTGTTGTGTGAATTGGTCAACTCTACGTCTCTTTGCTTAGTATTTTCTAAACCATTTGTCCACTTTATTTTTTGTTTGTTTTTTATTATTCAGTTATGAGTTCTTTATAAAATCTGGAAAGAAGTCTTTCATCAGATACACATATTGCAAATATTTTATCTGTTTGTGACTTGCTTTCATTTGTTGATTTTCACTTTTTGTAATGGTGTCTCTCACAGAGAAAAATTTAGTTTTGATAACATAAATTTTATCAGTCTTCTTTTATCTTTTTTGCTTTTGTGTTCAATCTAAGAAAACTTGCACCTACGTAGGAGTTTGATAGTTTTAGATCTTTAATTGTAGATCTATAATCAATTTTGACTTACTTTCAACATATGGCATTAAAGTTCAATATTTGTTTTTATTTTTATTTTTGGAAAATCAGGGCTTTGAGCAGAATTTTTTTAAAAAGACTATCATTATTCCCATTGCATAGCTTGGTGCCTTTTTCAAAATTAAATAAATCATTCATGTGTAAGTCTATTTCTGAAAACTTTATTCTATTTCATTGATATATATCCTTATGCCAATATAATGCTGTCTTCATTATTACAGCTGTATAACGACCACAAAGTTAGGTAGTTTAAGTCTTCCAACTTTGTTCTTTCATTTTAAATTTGTTGAACTATTTCATGTCTTTCATATTTCTGTGTGAACTTTAGGATCTTGTCAATTTCTTGGGGTAAAAAAGTGATGATTGGGTGTTAAATCAGATTTCATTGAATTTATACATAAACTGGATGAATAATCTTAACAACTGAAGTTTTTATTCCGAAACCTAACATACTGCTCCATTTATTTTGTTGTCTTTAACTGTCTTAAGTGATTATTTTATTTTATACACAAATTTTGTTAAGTTCATTACTTAATATTTAATAACTTTTTAAATTGCATTTTATAATTGTTGTTTAGAAATAAAATTGGATCCTTTTTCCTAAACTTCCCTGCAATCTGGAAGGTGCCTCTAGGAAGACAGGCCAGGTTATCGTTGTGCTCACCTATTTTGTATTCCTCTTCTCAAGGACAGCAACAATGGGCTGACTATTGACCAATGTAAAGACATTTGTTTCATCATTTCTATTAGTGTTCTACTTGTTCATTGTGGGATAGCAAGTTTAGCCTCAGTTTCTGCATCACAGCCAGAAATGGAATTCTTTAATATATTTATTTTTAATGTGATGCATTTTCAGAAAAGTAAACAGGCACCCATGCTCTTTGCATTCAAGAATAGGAAGATGATGGAAGGAATTGGGAGATACTGGCAGATTCAGAAAAGTGGTGTAATATGAAAGGAATGTACTTTTTCATATATTTTTCCTGACAAGATAAAAACCACAAAACTCTACAAATTACTAAGTGATAAATTATCTCCCACATAGTCAGATAAGTACAGAAGTGCTGTAGGAGTTCCATGTTTTAGCAATTATAAAACCTTGAGACTTTATTAAAGGTGTTTCTCTTCAACCTCTATGTCAGCAGAAGAGCTAAAAGGGTATGAGTAAATGAAGGGAAGGGGGCAAAGGAAATATACTAAAGTATCTGGCTTTGCTAGAAATTTCTGCACTTAATAACTAAAAAACAAAACCAAATCTCTTAGGAAACAATGAATAAATACTGCAATATAGGGAACCTTGGTATTGCATCATGGATACAGAGGAAAAGAATACCGTTGAGCATAATTTTATTTGAGAAAACACAAAATAATTTTAAAAATTTCTTTAACTTTTAAAATGAAATTCAAGAAATCTTGGACTATAAAACAAAGTGAGATATGATAAAAATTCAAGAGATTTTTAGTAAATGGATGAGATAGAATAAAATATAAATTTAAAGAAACAAGGTTTCGTGTAAGAAAAGCAAGCCTAGGAGAAAATTTTGAGTAGTTTGCACAACATTAGAAGAAAGGGGCTAAGATATTAGATAAAAAAAGATAAACATTATGGAAAATAAACATGTACTTTATTTACAAGTAGAATACCTAAACAAACAAACAAAAAGAGTTATATCATATGTATATATGACAACAGGATAGAATTACTACATTTATGACAACCGAATAGAAGCAGTAATTAGAATCTGGAAAGGATAGCTTACCTAGGTTGAAGAATAATTAGAATCTGGGTTTATTAACTTAAGTATACCAATACTTAGAGATCCTGGTGAATTTTTTCAAGGGCATGGATTAAAAAAATTCCAAAGGATGTTCAGGCAGAAATAAATAAAGTTTACATAAACATACAAAGGAATAATATTAGTTTGACTTTCAATTTTTCCTGTATCACTAACTCTAGAAGACACTGAAATATTAAGAGAGTTTTGAGGGGAATATTACCACCAAGAACTCTGTAACTGTGTTATGTGTGAAGAAAAAAGAAGAAAATTATCAGATACACATGGCTTAACAGTGTAATTTCCACACTAATAAGGTGGAAAAAATCTTCACAGACATATTCCTGTTTGAAATATGTAGTGATTTGAAAGCTAAATCAAAATAAAGAAGTTAAGAGCATTTATAAGAAAAATCTCATGGTCGGCATGATGTCAAGTGAGCACTGAGTTAACATAATGAATGGTTAAACAAACTGAACACAAATGCCATCTTAATCTGTGGACAAAGAAACACATAATTTAAAAATAAAGTAAATCTGAACTGAAAAATATTAAATTATATTAAAATTGGAAAACAACTATGGGTAGAAAAGGAAAATAAACTTGCTAAATTTTTCTTCTTTGAGAAGTATCAATATGTAACATATGAATGTAACTGATAGTAAGAGAAATACAGGTTCATGTTTGTAATTTAAAAAGGTTAAAGTAATCTCTAGTAGGACAAAGATTTTTTATAGCTATCAAATAAGAAATAAAATAGAATTACACCTTACATAACCAAAAAAAATAATAAAGACGCTTAAGATATTGAAACAGTATTATAAGATTAAGTATATAAATTTGATAACGCAAATATACTAAATTACCTTAATAAACAAAAACACACAAAGATTCTCATTTTTGTGTACAAAAATCCAACAAGATTCCGATGTTTTCTAAGATTTGGGGTTATTTACATTTACCAAAAATTTAAATTTTTTTTGCTACAGACACAAAATAAAGGATTTAACAAGAAGCTTACAATACAGTGTCCAAATATCTTTTGTCACCTGCCAGCTATTTGTAATAAACAAGTTAGAATACTTTTCTGTGTTATGGTTTCTTTATCTGTAAAATGAAAAGAGTAATAGTATCTACCCCACACGACGTTCTAAGGATCTCCTGAATTAAAGGATACAAAGAGCTCAGAACAAAGAGTAGAACATCTACTTTTAGGAAGTGTTAACATTAATATTTTTATGTACAGAAATTCAGCAGGAGAAAAACTGGAAAAAGGAAAGTACTCTCAAGTGTGAAAATATCAAAACTTTGCTTGAGTTGGCGCTGACTGGGTGTATAGTTTTTGACAGCAGGTGCAGACACTTGCTACTAAGGGTTATAGCTCCAGATGCCCACTAGGTAGGCATCTAAGGCTCTGATAAGATTGTCCCAAGCTTATTGGATATACACCCTAAATAGCGCCAAAATTCAAGGGTCCAGAAAGGGAAGACATGAAGTTAGAAGGGATCATTTAGCATCATTAAATCCTGATTATAGCCTGTTAGTCTGTTCCACTGTTAGTCTGTTCCACTGAAGAAATTTTTAGAGTCCAAGTGGTCAACTTTCAAGGACAAAAATAGAGCTGTTCACTTGACTGATGAGAAGTCTAAATTTTTTCTAAAGGAGAACAGAGAGTGGCTATTTATTATGTTTGAACGAGCAAATAATTATGTTTTCTTAAGAAAACACAAAGCTTTGCTGAATGACATCATGGAAGCAAAAATGCTCTGTTTGCCAGTGTAAAAGGCGCTCCCCATCTGAGTAGATGGGTGGGGAGAGAGATAAAAGCCACTAGGGGAGTTAAGCAGCCATTTAACTTCTGGGATTATGAAATGCTCCCTCTGGGG
Organism: Ailurus styani; assembly: GCA_002007465.1. Classification (NCBI taxonomy): domain Eukaryota; kingdom Metazoa; phylum Chordata; class Mammalia; order Carnivora; family Ailuridae; genus Ailurus; species Ailurus styani. The sequence continues at coordinate 5,202,729 of LNAC01000068.1, forward strand.
GAAATGCATTCCACACTGGAAAGCAGTATAGGGCAAGATGAAAAGGAGAAAGTCATAAGCCAGGTATGTTCACGATATAGGCCTGCTTTTGTGCTGACAATTTTCTAACTAATTAAGAAAAAAAAGGGAGAAAATATTTAAAATATATAAAAAATCATGCCAGAGAATTTCGAATGAGAGTCAACAGAAGAAAATGCAAAGTCAGAAATTTAACGCAGTAATTCGATAAAGTCGCAAGATTTATTAAAGTTAAAGACAGAGCAGTAAAAATCCTCGTCGTACATGATGATAGGAAAGGTTTACTAGATAAATTTGGAAAAGAAAAGCATGCTGAGCTTTTTAAAACTGGTGTATCACCCGTGGTTCATACACATAAGTATTAATTGTCCTGAATATTAGTTATGGATCATGAGTATCAGCGCCATGCAGAGTCCTTCAGACTCTCCCTTCTGGAACCGCAGGAGAAATTCCAGCAAGCTGCAGCTTCTGTGCCTGACAGCGAAGGTTCTGTGTAGCTGACACTGCTGGGACAGGGCTGCATGCCTGACACAGAAGGTATGAGGTTAGGCAGTATCAACAGGCTGCTGTTACAGTTGATTACCTTTCCTATTTTAACGTTTAAAAGAAAGAGAACATTGGCTAAAGGGTAAGTATCTCATTCTTGCTACTCCTGTTGAGCCTCTGGTGAAGAGAGTACACTCTGCTGAAGGCAAAGTTCAGAATGCAAGGAAGTACACATCTTCAAAAGGGTTTGTAAAGACGAGAAAGTAGAAGTTAACGGAAGAACGAAGTGGACACAATTTCTATATTGGTGGCGATTAGGAAAGAATCATCTCTAGAAGTGGAACTTAAAAACTAATCTAAGAGGAAGAAGGAAATCAAAACTAAAACCAGGCTTCTTCAAATCTTGCTAAAGTTGGGTTTAAAGAAAATGCATAAGCTTGAGAAAAAGACTACAGGGAGCAGGTAGGAGAGGGGATAAGGCAATTCTGCCTCTGATTGTGGTATCACGTTAAGACTTTATACCTAGTTATTTTAATGGAAAAGAACATAGAAACTACCCTTACAAAGAAAAGGTATTTAAGGAGAAAATAAGCATATGCTAACTACAATTTGAGAATAAATACTCTGAGTAGCATATACATGAAACAAAATGCCTAGAGACAAACATTCCAGAAATTAATTAATTAACTAATAGAACAGAACAGGAGAATAAAAAAGGTAAAGGGAAACAAACTTTTGGCATACAGTTATTCAGGTTTAAGTAACTGATATTCAATTTCTGTAGAAACTTCATTGAACTAGCTCATGGGAGATGGATTGTAAATATGTATAATATGTAAATAACTTTTAATATACTTGAAGGATTTAAAAAGAGGGATAATAGATATGAAAGTGCTCTACAATGAATATCATTACAGACACTGGGAATGTTGAAAGGTATACCCAAAGAACATTTCCAATTCTTGTCTCATATCTCCTTATATGTATTTAATTTCCTGCATGGGGTCACTTACAAAATATAAGCCCTTCCTTATTGAATTTATTTTCTTTCAACTTATCTTCTTTCAAGGCACTGCCTCTCAGAATTTCTATATAGTGGAGATTCATTTGTCTGCTTTTCTATGTTTATTGTTTTTGTCATCCATTTTAGGCCCAAAGATTCTCAAAGGCAGGAAACATAGCCATTTACATTGCCTGGTCCAGAAAGAGTAAATATTATATGAGAATGCTTTTCAGAGATTAATTCACTAGGTGATATTTAAAACAATTCCATTTTGGAAAATAAATTCAATTTTAACTTTCTTACACACAGCTTATATCTTCTACTAAAATTAATGGTAAAACTGGGTGAGTCTTTTTAATACATAGCCAACTTTCAATTACTAGGCAAACCTTGTTTGCAAATATTGGATGTTCTTCCAAAAATGTCATCTTCATCATATTTCAAGAATCTTAGCTCCCGGTCACATAGTAACTCTGAATCCAGCATTTATATTTTTAAAAAATGCCACCCAATATCACCATAGTATAACCATCAAACTCCTTTTCTGGTTCTGCTTTGGTTAAATTTTGCCAAAACTACTTATCACAAATTTTCTTCAGTCAGTCTGAAGTACTTCCGCATTTCTGCATGTTAACATTTAATACCAAGTCTTTACTTCGTGCAGAATCCACTTCCTGGAACAGCACCTTAATGCAATATTTCTGTGTCAGTGATAATCCAAATTTTCAAAAGCCTAAGTATCAATTTACATTTACATTCTGGAATAATTTTAGTAATAGTAATAGTAATAAATTTCAAAGTAATTTTAAATGTGCATCAGTAACTAAGGTTCCAAGGAAGGATGTGAGAAGAGGAAATATTCTGAAATGGAACCTGAGAATAATAAACCAATCACCAAGTTTTATCCATTAAATTTCCTATGAATTTCTCTTTTCTTCCATTTCTATAGATATTCATGCCCATTATTTCCGTTCAAAAAATTATCATCTCTTACCTGGATTTAGAAGGCAAGATTTATAAACCAAGAATTAACAGGAACTCCTTACTATCTAATTTTTCAGTTTTAGGGTTCTCTGCAACCCACTTTCCATGTTTTTCAAGAAAAACAATAGTTCTAAAATATAATCTAATGTTATCCCCCTACTTTAAAAACTCTTCAATGGCTCTAGATTATCTTCAAGATAATTATGATTTCTCACCAGTGCTTCCAAATGTCCGCCTCCTCTATCTGGTCCCCGGTCACTGCTCTAGTTCTTCTGCAAATTTTATGCCCCAACGTCTTGAATCTATTGGTAGGTATATGAGTGATGAACAATTCCCATTGTCCTTAGGTTTATTATCCTCCTCCTGCCCCTTCCTCCTTCTTGAATTGTGAAAACATGAGATTTATTTACCCTTTTAACAAATTTTTAAATATTTTTCCTTTTTTTCCCTAGTTTTACTGAGACATGACTGACATACATCACTGTGTAAGTTTCAGGTGTACAGCATAAAGGTTTGACTCACATATATCGTGAAGTCATTACCACAATAAGTTTAGTTAACATACATAATCTTATGTAGAAACAAAAAAAAAGGAAAAAAAGAGAAAAAATTCTCTTTTTAATGAAAACCCTTAGGATTTATTCTCTTAACAACTTTTGCATGTATCATATATGCTACATGTTATGTACCGTATATCAGTGGTAACTATAGTCATCATGTTGTACATTATATTCTTAGCACTTATTTAACAAAATTTTAAGTGTACAAATAGTATTATTAACTAGTGTACAATATTGTTAACTATGGGCACAGTATTGTTTAGCAGATTTCTGGAATTTATTCATCTTGCATAAATGAAATTTTATACCCATTGAATAGCATCTTCCCCTTTCTTTCTACTCCTATCCCCTGGCAGCCATCATTTTATTTATTTTTTTAAAGACTATTTATTTGACAGAGAGAGTGAGCACAAGCAGGGGGATGGAAGAGAGAGAGGGAGAAGCAGGCTCCCCGCTGAGCAGGGAGCCAGATGCAGGGCTGGATCCCAGGACCCTGAGATCATGACCTGAGCCGAAGACAGACACTTAACCAATTGAGCCATCCAGGCGCCCCTGCTCTTTTTGTTTTTTCAGTTTGACTATTTTAAATAACTAATATAAAGCAGAATCACACAGTATTTGTTCTTTTACGACTGGCCTATTTCATTTAGCATAATGTTCTCAAGGTTCATCCACGGTGTCATATATGGCAAGATTTCCTTCTTTTTTAAGACCCAGTAGGAATCTCATCATGTGTATATACCACATTTTCTTTATCTATTCATCTAATGATGGACATTTAAGTTGTCTTTACATCTTTGCTATTGTGAATAATAATGCAATAAACATGGGGATGGAAATATTTCTTTGAGATCTTAATTTCAACACTTTTGCATAAATACCTAGAAGTGAGATTGTTGGATCATATGGTAGCTCTATTTTTAATCTTTTGAAGAAAATTCCACATTGTTGTCTATGGCCCCTGCACCATTTTACATTTCCACCAACATTGTACAAGAGTTCCAATTTCTGCACATCCACACCAATACTGGTTTTTTTATAATAGCTATCCTAGATGTGAGGTGATATCTCATTGTGATTTTCACTTGCGCTTCCCTGTTGATTAATAATGTGGAGCATTTTTTCATATGTCTGTTAGCCACTTGTATGTCTTTTTTGGAGAGATGTCTGTTCAAGTTCCTTTCTTATTTTTTAATAGTTATTTGTTGTCTTGTTTTGGTTTGTTTGCTATTGAGTTTAGGAGTTCCTTATATATTTTGGGTAATAAAACCTTATCCAATATGTGGATTGCAAATATTTTTCCCATTCTGTGGGAATCACTCACGAGATTGTTTCTTTTACTGTGCAGAAGCTTTTTTAGTTTGCTATTGTCCACTTGTTTATTTTTACTTTTGTTTCCTGTCCTTTGGTTTCATAGCCAAGAAATCATTACCAAGATCCAAGCCATGAAGATTTCCCCTTGGGTTTTCTTCTAGGAGTTTTATAATTTCAGTTCTCTTGTTTAAGTTTTTAATCAATTTTGAGTTGACTTTTTTATAAAATATAGGTCCAATTTTATTCTTCTGCATGTGGATATCCAGTGTTCCCAATACCACTTGTTGAAGACATACTCTTTACCCCACTGCATCCTTTGTCAAAACCAGTTGACAATATATATGTGTGTATTTATTTCTAGGCTCTTTATTCTGACCCAGTCTATTTGTCTGACATTATGCCAGTTCTAAACTTAGATATTTTTTAAAGATTTATTTATTTTATTTGAGGGGATTTGTGGGGGAGAGGGAGAGAGAGAATCCTAAAGCAGACTCCCCGCTGAGCACGAACACCAACACAGGGCTGGATCCCAGGACTCTGAGACCATGACCTGAACCCAAGTCAAGAGTCAGCCACTCAACCCACTGAACCACCCAGGCGCCCCAAGACAGATTTTTTAAATCTGTTTTTGTAGCAATAGAACTGTATGGGAGTAATTTATTAAGATTTAATATTAATATTTTGCTCTATCTGTAATCTGCAACAACTTAGTCCTTTCAAATAATGGAATCACAGAAAAGGAGAGTCATATAATACTTGACCAGTGCTATTCAGCTAATTGGTGATAAAGCAAGAATAAGAACCCCGGTCATATGAGATCTTGCCCAGTGTTCTTATACCACATGACTGACCACTCTTTCCTATGATTATGAAGAACTTACTGTAGTTGTAGGATATTGCAAAATTTTCCATTTTTCTGGACCTAATTTCATAATTAAAGTGTAAAAATAAAAACAGCAGATGGGAGAGAGAATGGAGACAGCCTCCTTCAGCAGCATTCCTTGGACAGCTGGACGAGCAGATTGTGGGAAGTGGAAAACAGTGATCGAATTGCTAATGATGAAGTCACCAATCAGTCATAATCAATTGACTGTCAAACCACAATCTTGTTCAGATTTCTCATAGACCTCAGTCCCTTTCTTATTTTTGTGAATGAAATACACAAAAGTTAAAAAATTTTTTAAAGATTTTATTTATTTGAGAGAGAGAGAAAGAGAAAACATGAGCCAGGGTGGTGGGGGCACAGAGGGAGACGGAGAAGCAGTCTCCCCACTGAGCAGGGAGGCCACCACAGGGCTCAATCCCAGGACCCTGAGATCATGACCTGAGTCAAAGCCAGATGCTTAACCTTAAGATGAGCCACCTAGGCACCCTTCACAAAATTCAAAATTTTTGAATAAAACAGACTGCAACTCAAAGATTTAGAAATTCCCTTTTACCTCAATATTTCTCGGTGTTTTCAATCTCTTGTCTTTACACTTTATATCATTCCCGCCTAATTAAAAATTCAAATATTTATAGTTTGGAGAAACACTCTTATTTGAGTGTAATTTAAGATTCACACATCACTGTGGTAAAGGAGAAAATTAAATTCTTTTACCTAAAGAACTCTACAAAAATTTGCATAATATTTAAAAGAATAAAAGGTAACAAGGCACAGACAACTGCCTGATACTAAGACTTATAGAAACAAGTTCTTTTAATTATATAGTTTTGAATATGTTCTATCATTTATTGAACAAAATTTGTAAAATCCTTACTACACCCACTAGGCAAGGTACACTTCTAGACTAATGTAATCAAATTAAAACAATCAAAAAGCTGAAAGATCCAATGGATGAATTGCTAAGCTCAAATAAGAGTCCTATTGTTAAACTAAGTGCGACTAGATAGCCACCGGCATGTAAGAACATGGCAACTCCTTGAGAAAAGTTGTTGATAAAGATGGCAGGAATGGTAGATCTGAGAAGAAGGATGCTATCCTGAGAAGTATGGGAGCAGGGTAGACAACAAACCAATAAATGTACACATTACATGTTAAGAAAAGTTCACTGATGAGATAAGCATTGTCAAAGGATTAGGGGACAATGGAATAAATGTGCTTCTTGTACTGGATACTAAAAATGATAATAAAACATCAACTACAATATAATATTTACTTATTTTACTTAAACTTCATAGTAACTTGATGAGTTAGCATTATTCCCCAATTTTACCAATAAAGAACTGTATATTTTTTGTGGTCAAGCCATGTGCCCAAAATTATAGGCTAAATAAATCACAGAACTCAGACCCATCTCAAAGTCTTTTCATTAAATATATATTTCCTGCTTGTAGATATATACTTTTTTTATATATAATCTCATACTTTTGAGATTGCTAAAGAACCAGGTTAAGTTTACAGTGTATGAATAGAGATGGAACTGATACTAGAGAAGATTAATAAATATCAGAATGGGAGAAAGGTGGACAGTAGAACCAGAAAGCTAGACTCAAGCGGTCATGTCTGTGAATTTCTATTTTTTATAGTTGAATAGAAGATTGGATGTTTTCTCAAAAAAATTTTTTTTTTGCTTCCTTGTACAGTAACATTATCTTTAATGTGTAAGCAACACTATAGGGTTTCTTTTCCAATAACTTAGAATCCCTGAACCACCACCGTTTGCCTCCCAGCTTGGCAACAAGATCTTCATTAGTGTTCTCTATAATGCAAAAATCATGAGAAATAATTTACGTGAAGTATACCATATTAAACACAAACAACTCTATTTTTATTCAGAACACTAAAAATTCTCTTTGCTTATAGTGATCTAGATAACATACAACAAAATAAAAGCTCTCCCTTGGATAATTAAATATTTTTATTCAGTTACCTGATTTAGCTGTCTAACCACTTAGGAAAAAGTCTTTCTGCAATGCACACAGAATAGATGTCTCAAAAATGGCTAATGAATAAATCAATAGTTGAACAAATGTATTTTAAAAAGGAAACGCTTACTTGGTTAACCTCTTAGAGCACACTTGAGATAATGCATGCCTTCCTTGATTAATCAAAGTCTTTATATTGCAAAACAATTATTATTCATTTAAAAAGTATGTCTTATTTTACTGCCAATATGTATGTATGAACCAATAAGAAATTATGGTTGCCAAAAAAATGGCTATTGCAATCACAGGATGAATTAATACAAGCATCATGAAATCTAGCAAAGGAGAAGATAATTCCACTTTTTTCTCTGTACCAATCAGACAATATATAGAGGGATATACAATACATGGGTTAAATTTTGATTATCATAAGAATTTTTTAGCTAGTGTAAAGAAGGCATAGAGAAAAAGGAAAAAGAGGAAAAATTTCTATTGAAATTACATGACAAAAAACAGAAGGTGTATTTGCAACATTTACTTAATGCAAAATCTACTCATTCCACGTTATACTCTAGGGGAGGGGCAAGAGTTAAGAATAATGTAAATCATAGGGATATATGAAAGAAATTTTACAAATAATAAAGAAAACCACTATATATTTTCAAATGGAGAAATGCATAAATGTTTTGCATTTAGAAGAGCATATTGGTTTGTAGCTGCTTTGTTTTAAGAAGGGATTTTTAAAAAGTGTAGTATGTGAAAGTTGAAACAATCATGACAATATGGGTCTTCAAAAGCTGTTCATGCAAGGGTACATTTAAAGGATTGTAGGCCCTATGGTGAGGAGAGGAGATGAAATGGGGAGCCACTCTAGCTTCTGCTCATTTTAATTATGAAATGGGAAAGATACTAACTGTTTGAGCTATCAATTCCTTCTCAGCATAAATTATTATGAGTTTTACATTGATATCTTTCACCAAATTAATTTTAAATATTAATAGCTCAATAATCACTGGATGGATGGATGGATGGATGTGTTTAGAATAGATGAATTCTAAGTAAAAAATGAGTATGAGAACTATTCTCTACCTCTAAAGGTAGAAACTTCAGTTTGTGAACAAATTTCGACTGAGCTAAAAAAGTTTCTTAAGGCCAGTTCTCAAGTATATTTTAATAGGTAGATAATTGTGGTCATTTAAATGTAGGCAGAATTACATAACTAACTAAATTTAATTTGTAGGGTAGCAGAGTAGTTTAGTTTTGTTTCCAAAAAAATTCTGTTTTGAAATTTACTCAAAGGATTAAAGTTCGAAAACTTTATGAAGTCCAAAGTAGCTTCATAGTATGTGAAAAATATACATGTTTCATAAATGTTGAGTATTATTCATTTATTTACTCAAAGTTTATATGAATTTAGCATATGCTAGGCTCTATTCATATGATATAACAATTAAAAAACTGTTCTGTCTTCTAGGTACATTTCATTTTAAAGTGTTTACATAACTGAATAATTATGGGAAACTGATACTTGTTGGAATAAAACTGGAATGAAGGATACAACAGAATTTGCTAGGACAGGTCAGCAAAGATTCCCTAGAGGAGACAACATTTAAATGAAGTCCTTGACCACAAGGAGTTCGTGTTCACCAGATGAACGATTGAGAATAAGACATCAAGGTAAGAGTGAGGGTAAGGAGTAACTGCTTTCTCATAGTGGTGGACATAGCATGACTCCTGGCAACAAATAAGAAATTAGGGTTTTCAGGAACCAAGACAAAAGGAGAAGAGGAGAACAAGAGTGTACAAATGCAGTAAAGAGCTAAATGAACAGATTGTGCAAGGCTTTTTTCAGGAGTTTTATTTATGCTAGTAAAAAGGCAATGAATGATTTTATTTACGAGAGTAACATAGTCAGATCTCTGTTTCAGAAAGATAAAACAGTGCAGGGGTAGAAGTCAGATCAGGTGAGCAAAGAATCTTATTAGAAAGCTCTTATAGCAGTCCAGGTGAAGAATGTTGAGGAATGAAATCAAGCCGGGTAAACATTTCAATTTCAATTGCTCTTGTTTTCAACAGAAATTTAGGGGAAATATGAAAACTTTTGGACTGTGTCTCCCTTAAAAAGAGAAACTGTGGCATTCACACTAAAGAATAACTAAAATACAGTCTTTCAATTATGCCCATGTGGAAGCCAGACTCTTCTGCCATATCTGGTAGCTAAACATGTGATATTGGGCTCCAGATATATTTCTATTTTACAGAAGAATGAACAACATCAGCAGTTCGACTTTTCTAAAGGTGACGTGCTCAATGCTCTTATTATAGGGGAGGGGGGCACCTAATTACATTAATCAAAACAGATACAGTTTCTCCCCTCAGAGATCAGTCAGTACACGCTGACAAGGTAATAACATCTTTTTGTTCCTATCACCTTTTTCCTCGCCAGGTTGAGTTCCTTTGTTTCTGCCAATTCCAGGTGCTCATTCCACGTAGCTCAGCATTGGTCTAAGAAGTATTTCCAAAGTTTCTGAACATTCTTTTTTAAAGTGTTTGTAACTCTTAATCTTCCCTATCCATCTACCAAATATTCTAATTTTCATTAATTTTGGAATTAGGAATAGGAATTAAGGAATTCAGGCTATTTCTTCCTTTGCACAGATCTGATTTTACAAAGCATAAAAGAGTTCTTACCTAAGAATATATTTCCTTGGCTCAGTCAAACTAGTATCTGTGTTGCCCCTAATCCCTGGTAAAATATCATTTTTGATATTTAACATTTATAGTCTGCCCATAAAAATTATCAGGAAGAGAAGAGTGAATTTATTGCCTGTTCTTACTTTAAAATTGCTATCAATGAAATTAAGTCTTAACTACTAGATTCAATGCTACCTAATTACCCATTTCTTCATTTTATAACTTTACTACATGTAATTTTACTAATGGGATTAAAGATATCCTAATTATAAGAGAACATGCAAAAATGCTTATTTTTATATGAAGTAGGCTGAGAATTATAAAAGTATATCAATATACATTAGTTAACACCCTGCTTATTGTGAAAGAGTCAGTACCTTCTAACGAATGCCATGTGGATGATGGCCGTTTATAGATTTTCTTTGTAAATTCTACGGAAAGAATCCACAGATTCCTCCATAAGTAACATTTTCTAAGAGTTCGTTCCTTGCTCAGTGTTTACTTCTATAATCACACTAAGTCTACAGCCCCTCAGCATGGAAATGTGGTTTTAAATACATGTCATCTCATTACTTTCTCATCATTATTATAATTATTTTTTAAAGATTTTATTTATTTGACAGAGAGAGAGAGACAGCCAGAGAGGGAACACAAACAGGGAGAGTAAGAGAGGGAGAAGCAGGCTTCCCGCAGAGCAGAAAGCCCAATGCGAGGCTGGATCCCAGGACCCTGGGATCATGACCTGAGCCAAAGGCAGATGCTTAATAACTGAGCCATCCAGGCGCCTCTCATTATTACTATTCTTTAATTAAAGGATAGTTGTCATAACGTTACATTAGTTACACGTGTACAACACAGTAATTTGACAAACCTAAAAATATTAAATGCTTCACAAATTTGTAAGTCATTCTTGCACAGGGGCCGTGTTAATCTCTGTATCATTCCAATTTTACAATATGTGCTGCCAAACTGAGCACTACTTTCTTATTATTTACTATAAATATAGTGATGAATTATCTACATTGAAAGTACTCCAAGAAAACAGAACAGGTTATTTGTGTTGAAAGACCCTGAAATAATAAAGATATAAAATGATATACCACAGTGAACTGCACAATCAAAATGGGAAATAATAGTAGAAAAGGAAACAGGAGAACAGAGGACAGGGGTAGGGGAATCATTGGCTAACACGTATTTTCTGAGGCTTTGGCACCAGCATTTTACTATTACTTTATAAACTAGTTTCATCATTATAGCAAAGATTTTCTGAAAAATCTCATTGCTTTTTTAGAAAAGCATTTAAAATATTTAAATAATGGGTATTTTATTGGTTAATGTCAGATATTACCATTTAATACAAAAATATTTTAAACTTAATTGCTTCATCTATATTTTGTTTCTAAAAGATGTAGTAACCCAAATACCTACTATTTGAATATTAATAGATCAAATAAGAATTAACATTTTATTTATTTTCCTGAGTATTTAAATATAGTCTAAGTAATTTAAGTTAAAAGGCATATACTTTCCTTTATTGTGTAAATTTTTCCTTTATTAAAATTTTTAATTTTCATATAAACTAGAACTTTTCTGAGATATATCGTTTTCTTCCATTGTCTTATTTTTCAATCTTTGCCCCATTTCCATGTTGCTTAAATTATTGTATGAGCTGAACACCTACAAAGACAAGCCACTTCTTCTTAAATACTTTTTGAAATATTCTTTACTGTCGACATTTAACAAAATTCCTTCCACAAACAAACCCCTCATCCCCACAAATATTGTTGGGGTTTAAGTTAGCCTATAATTTTTATATGATATATATAATATATATATATATATACACACACATACATATATCTGCATTTTAAAAACTATGAATATCTGTGAAAAACATGGTAACATGAACTTTAAACATGTTTTCCTATACAAGTGATTGTAATTACTTTTCAACTCCTTTCAATTTCTGTATTGTACACTGATTGTACCAGTGTTGCAATGAGCTTACTTCAAAAGTATATATAACAGGAACAATTGATTCTGGCTTTTTAATGTAATATTTTTCATGTGGGAAGATCGTATTTTTTTAAAGCCTCAGACTGAGGTCTGTTTACTTGCTCATTTGTTTATTTTTGAAGAAAGTTTTGAGGGATAATAACCTCTTCACAGTGAAGTCATGATTCACGACAAAACAGTATCAACGCACTGTATTTCCCATTTAAAAGAAGTAATCAGTAAATTAGTCTCTTTATGGAAGTTTGATAGAAACATTTGTCATATCACACACCAGAAATTTAAACATGAACCCTCAAATCCCAGCTAGTTAATAACAATTCAATAAATTCAAACAACTGAGATAAGCTTATCATTGGTGAGACTATAAATTCTGGAATCAAACAGACCTGCCTTTCAGTTATAATCCTGTCATTTACATACCTGTAACTGTGAACCACTTACCTCAAATCTATTATTCTTAATTCTATTATCTTTAAAATGTGGGTAACAACAGCATCTACTGAATTCAATTATTGGACTAATAAATGAAATAGTTTATGTGAAGCAGTTTGAACAATGCCTGATGCAGAATAAAAGCTCACAAAATGGTAGTTAAAAACAAGATGAGATAAAGTTGTATATTTTCCATAGTTAAAATTTCAACACAAAAACCATAAATTTGAGTGTTAAGTATTCCATATTAAAACTAAATACAAAATAGTTTAAGTAGAAATGTCCATAAGGGTGCCTGGATGACTCAGTCAGTTGAGCGACCTTTGGGTCAGGTCATGATCTCAGGGTCCTGGGATGGAGCCTTGCATCATATCTGGCTCTCTGCTCAGTGGGGAGTCTGCTTCTCCCTCTCCCTCTGTGTTCTCTCTCTCAAATAAAGAAATAAAATCTTTTAAAAAAAAGTCCACAAAATGCTATCACATTCACCGCCAAGTAATTTTTTACAACAAAAACAATAACAAACCAAAAACCAAAACAACAAAAATGCACACCATAAGTTAAATATGCATTTGCAACTTAAATTTCAATAACCGTTTTAAAGTCATAGAGTACTATTCACCTGATTGAAGGAAAAGGTAGTTATTTCCCTATGTTTTAACTCAATTTCTAAGAGTAGTTTTTCTTGTGCTTTGGTGAGGTGAAGGAGCTTTGAAAGTTAAGGATAAAGCACAAATATTTAAGACAAAGAAAAAATTTGCAGGTAATTGCAGGCTCTATTAAAGCCTTAATTAAAGGGCACTAGGAAAGCGAATTAGCACATCTGAGATTTTAATCAAACTGCTATTTCAACCAATTTATTAATTGACTCCAGCATTAGGCTGTAATGTGCACTGTTAAGATTATGTTCGTGATCTGAAAACCCTACAACTATATCTCACTATTCTTATCTCAGGAATAACCAAGTTGAAACGTGCATTTAAAAGGGATCCCCTAGTTTTATAGAGATACTAGTAGATCTTGTAATGAGCATTGATCATTCTATGCCTACCACAGCTAAACCTAAAAAAAAAAAAAAATAACATGATATAGAATTCAGCAGATATTTGTTGCATGGCTGAATGCTTATAGATATTTTGATTCATCTAACGACAAAAACCACACTCTTGATTTAAAATATAGATGAAACAAGAATTACAGCAAATGGTCTATTGTATAACATACACTTATAGTTAAAAATACAGTTTGGTGCACTTCAAAATTTGTTAAGAGAAAAGATTTCATGTTAAGTTTTCTCACCAGTAAAAAAAAAAATAGCAAAGTGACACAAGGAAACTTCTGGAAGGGATGGATATGTTTATTACCTTAACTGTGGTTATGGTATCATGGGTATAGTCATATGTCCAAACTCATCAAATTGTATATATTAAACCAAGTGCAGTTTTTGTGTGTGTCTATCAATCATACCTCAACACTGTAGAAAATTAAAAGAGAATGTCTTTCTGCGTTTTTGGCAGTAATAGAAAAAATTTATTAGATAGATAAAAATAAAATTCATGTTTTTAAAGATATTCTATTTATTTGAGAGAGAGAGTGGAGGGGGGTAAGCAGACTCCCCGCTGAGCAGAGAGTCAGATGTGGGGCTTCATCCCATGACCCTGAGATCAGGACTTGAATCGAAGGCAGACGCTTAACTGACTGAGTCACCCAGGCACCCCCTTAAAAATAAAATTCATTTTTAAAAATCTTAAAGATAATTGTAGTAAAACTAAAAGGCATTTTCAAACTATACAGAACATTCCTATTAATTTCAAACTCAGTATTGTGTCATGACCTTGTCTTAGTCTGTTTGGGCTACTATGACAAAATACAATAAACTGAATGGTTTATAAACAGTAAACATTTATTTCTCACAGTTCTGTAGCCTGCAAAGTCCAAGATCAAGGCACTGGCAGGTTCAGTGTCTGGTGAGGGCTCCTTTCTATCTGTCCCTCTTTTAGTGATAACCTCACATGGCAGAAAGGATGAAGGATCTTGCTGGGGCCTCTTTTATAAAGGCACTAATCCCATTGACTCTGCCCTCATGACCTAATCACCTTTCAAAAGTGCCACCTCAGGGTACCATCACTTTTGATAATCAGGTCTCAACATAGAAATTCTGAGAGGACACAAACATCCAATCTATACTGGGCCTATATTATCCTGAAGTCTTCAAATAGATCGCCCTTCTGTATTTTTGGTCATAAAATAGAGATATACAACCTCACATAGTCTTCTGCATATATATGTGTGTATTATAATAAAATTATTAACTGCTTCAGAGTGAAATGGATCCCCTCCTTCTGTAAATAGGTTATGTGTTAATCTGCTTGAAGGCAAAGGTAGCAAACTGAATTCCCTTATAAATTCTTTTCTTCTCCCAGGTGATTTTTAATACCAGCTTATAGGGCCCCTGGGTGGCTCAGTGGGTTAAAGCCTCTCTGCCTTCAGCTCAGGTCATGATCTCAGGGTCCTGGGATCGAGGCCTGTATCGGGCTCTCTGCTCAGCGGGGAGCCTGCCTCCTCCTCTCTCTCTCTGCCTGCCTCTCTGCCTGTGATCTCTCTCTGTCAAATAAATAAATAAAATCTTAAAAAAAAAACACCAGCTTGTATTCTTATCTCACCAGATTAATAAGAAAAGAAATACTCCTTTACCTTAAATATAGTTTTTTTTAATTCATGACACATTTTAAAGTCTTTGGAAAACACAAGCAAAAGGCAAATATGAATTTTCTAGTGGCTATGCTTTTTTAGCTTTAACAATAATAGTAGTACCAGCTCAGAAGTCCAGTTGTTAGTGAGATTAAGCAGTGGGGCCTACTGTAAGAACAGATTTTATTTAGTTTCTTGTTTTGTTTTGTTTTTCCATCTTGGGGTGAGTAAACATCAAGACTTTGATATTGACAACTGTATTAATTATGCCTCTTTATTTTACTTTATTTTTTTGTATATTTCTAAAGTTTTGATGTCTGGGGCCTTGCTGACCCTAGAGAGACTACTCCCAAGGCTGGCCAGTTCCTAGACCGGAGAATAAAGGACTCTGTGGTAAGGGTGTCTTTCATATGCAAATCAACCAACAAAGCCCACACTTCAATACCTCTTCTACCACTCTCTAGGGCTCTTAAGCTCCAGGTTATTATCCCCCTACCCCTAATCACTCAGGGCCAGATACCAGACATCGAGAGCAAGCTGCTAGACCCCAGAACCCACTGAAGTTATTCAAACTTGCCAATCCTAAACCTGCTTACCTGCCTCGTCCTTTCCTTCACAGGGAAAACACAGTAAAGGTTTTTGCCCGTGCTTTCCTCCTGATCCCTTGCCTCCTTACTGACCCTGGGGCTTCCGCATGTGACGCCTCCGTGTGTGGTATGCCTCTGCCCCTTAGAAACTGGGAGTAAAAAACTATCTTTTCAGTGACACTTATCTCCTGATCTGTTGGCCTTACCATATCTGATTAATGACACCTAAATTTTAAAACAATGAGCATAAAATGCTTATACTATTAAGAAAACATATATATCTTGCCATTTCTAGGCATGGTGTGATTTTCCAGTCATGCCTAAGAGTGAAGTTAAAAAAAAAAATGTTGCTTTAAGTAAATATTTTTAATGGAGTCATGCTTTCCATTTATCTATCAAAGAGCTAGAAAGCCTGGTGCCAACAGAGTCAGTTTATGAATGTAGCAACAGCTCAAGTTACACCTGGCTAGAAGCAGCCTGATGAAAATACTACCTCATGTCCCCAGGAACTAATCTTTTTCAGGCTCTTACCTTAAGAATTAAAGATTCTTTCACTTTTACCCATAAGGAAAAATGGCTGAGTTACACAGGACCAGTGAATACTTGTTTAAATATAAGGATTCTTTAATTCAACATTGTAAAAATAACAACTTACAGACTTCCTACCTGTAACAATTCTTTAACATGAAAGTAAACATGCAATGTTTCATTTTCCCTTCACTATTATAAAATCTTCCCCTTTCCTCCTCTCTCCCATCCAAGCTCACAACCTTTCTATTTTTTTAAGCTGTACTTGGTCCAACAATATTCAGGTGCAGATTTTAAAAGAATGCATGAACAAAAGTGATTTTCTCACCTCTCAATGTGCCATCACACACCAGCGTGACAAAAGAGATCATTAAACTTAATATAGGAGACATCATGGAATAGACTATTTTATTTATTGTCTTTTCAATAGGTTTAAGTTCAAGACCTGATTGACACTGGACAGTGGCTGACATTGAGGGGTATAAAAACTACCTATGGATTATTTTAAGTACTTTTATAGCCACCATTTCTCTTCATCATTAACTACTCTCTGCATGGCCATCCATTCCTATATAGTCAGTTAAATAAAGAAAACTGCATGTGGTTGAGTAGATCAATATTATTGACTTATCAAATAAGATTGATAAGTCCATAATGAGTTTTAAAATGTTTTAAGACTAATATATATTATGAAAATAATTGCCTATCATCATTACTTTGGCTAAATAGTACAATAATCATCAACCAACCACCTATTCATAGTGATATGATAATTGTTCCTTCACTTTGACCATTTCTACCTTAATGATTAATCAATTTTTAAACTGTCTTAATGCAACTTCCTCAATTTCTCTTATTCTAATCCTTCCCTTTCTATTAGGTCAGGCTGTCTTTGTGCTCTTCTGAACTGCTGCAATAGCTTTCTAGCTAGTCACTCTACCTTAATAAATCATCCTTCAGAGTGCTGCCACAGAAATAGGGCTAACATAGGAACAAGTCTGTCCCATGTAGAATACTCCTCAGTGACTCCTATTACCTAAAGAATACTGTAGTAACTTTCTAACATGTCATAAATGGCCTTTCAGAATCTACTGTTTTCACACAATTTTATATAGTATGGTCCAACAATACTGGACTGTTGCAAACACGGCATCCTCATTTATATCTCTTGCATATACAGTTGACCCTTGAAAAACAAAGGTTTGTACTGTAAGGGTCTGTTTATACACGGATTTTTAAAAATAAATACAGTACAGTACTATAAATATTTTCTATTATGATTTTCTTAACATTTTCTTTTCTCAAATTTACCTTATTGTAAGAACATAGTATATAATACATATTAGATACAAAATGGGTTAATCGATTCTTTATTTATCTGTAAGACTTCCGGTCAACAGGAGGTTACTAGGAGTAAAGTTTTGGGGGAGTCAGATATTATACAGGAATTTTCATTTATGTTGGGGGTGTTAGTGCCCTAATCCCTGCATTATTCAAGGATCAACTGTATTATTTTTTCCTTTTCAAATGCTTTCTTACTAACTTAACATTGACTCTAGAAGCCCTTCCATGACATTTTTCATGACTTGTCTACACACACATAGGCATGCTCTATATTTCCTTTGCTACCTGTGCATACTGAAGTGTATTAGTTTCATTTTTTCTTATAATTGTGTGCATATGTGCCTCTCTAGTAGGCTACAATCTCTTTGAGTACAAAAAATATAAATTATCATATATATGACTTAGATAGAGCCCCATACATACAATGTATTCTTAATTTACATAGTCGCCTATTTCAAGTAGTTGAATAACTGAGTGGATATGGAGCCCCTGAGAGTAATAGTAGAAGGATAATATTGGATATAATTTTCTATCACTTTAAGTCTGATAAACTGCTATCTAGATAAATGTAAGATAATAACTTCTAAGTTCCTTAAAGGCAGAAACAATGTGTGAACAGTTTACTCCCCTGAAACACCACCAGACAAACCAATTGTTTCAGGAAAGCTACGTTTATGTTTATGATACTTAATGCAGTAAGGGAGAACACCACCTTGACTGAGTCTTATACTGTCTTAGAACAGACGGTCATGGAAGGATATTTATCATATTTTAGGTCCTGGGCTGGCTGTTTGACTTTAGGTGTGTCTTGCAAGATGTGGAACTCATTGGAATTGGGCAATGTGTAAGGCATAATAGCTTTGTATTGATGGGCACACAGAAATGAGGGTCCTGAAGTACTTTTTGATGAGGAAGCTGTTTGTTTATAAGTAATTTGTTTAATTGTTTTATAATGTTATTGTCCAGAAGTAATTTTTTGTGGAAAAAGAACCAGGTTGTTTTTGCTTAGTCACAATGGACTTCACAAATATATAGGAGTTTATGTTCAGCCTCAACATTGTTTAAAGACTGAAATGACTTTGGTTTTGATTTTTAATTGCTTCCCATAATTTGTATCCCCAGTGTCTATCACGGTACCTGGCTCATGGAAAGATTTAAATATTTTACATGCTAAGTTCTTCTCACTTGAAGAGTATGAGGCATAGGAATTTACCCTGAATCACAAAGTTCCTTTTATGAAAGCAGGACTGGCATAATGCAAAGGTTTAAAACAAAAGGACATTGTCCATAAAACCAGTCAATTTCCCTTTTTAGTGTGCTCTTATGCTTCTTCTGTTCCCTTCTAGCACCTTTCCCATTTATCTTTCTCTCAACTATGTGCCATGCCCTAACCTCACCTATCACTTGTGTTTGCACTGTACTCAGCTTATAATAAGATCATAATGAGTCTCCATTCTAGATGAACATTTTCATTGTAAAAATTTCAGAAATTTAGAAAAGTATAATATGAAGCTGCTAGAACCTTCTTTTCACTGTTCACCTACTAAAGTGCACCCTCCTAGAATTTGTTTTATGCAAATACAAAAACAAGTCCTTGACTGCCTGGACCTATCTGAAATATCCATATGTAAGCTTTCACAGGAAATCTTAGATATTTTGCAAGGTTCATTTTGATTACTTAACCATCATAATGTGCACTGCATTTTCTAACATGAAAACAGAATCCAATTAAATTGAAGAAGAATTATTGTGCATCACCCATGTGAAAGACAATTTGTTATATTCTAGAGTTAATATAAATAAAATATTCATTTCTTTCAAAGGTTAATAAAACATGCAAGGCCTTACCATCTAGTAGAGAGACATTTATTTATATAATCAAAAGAAATGTTAAATAGGATAAAATGGATACAAAATTATTGTATAAGGTGTGTGTTATAAGAGCTTAAAGGAGAGAAAATGTACTTCTGTTTGGATTCTACTTCAGAATGTAATTTTGGACACCATTTCTAACTTCAATCTCACTTTCCTTCACCTTTTCATTTCTTCTTATCAACTGATATGCATATATACATATGCACAGAAGAGCTTTTCCTTTCTGAATGTACTTTAAAACTTTTATATTCTATCTCTTCCCTTTGACAGGGGATCAAAACTAGAGAAATGTTCCTGAGTTTTAGTCCTAAAAGACACTTGGGGAATTGATCTCAGAAAATAAAGAATTGTCATTCTTACCCAAAGCTGGCATGTAATTTTTCCTTATGGCCCCTCCTTAGTCAGCTGGTAACTGATAAGTCTAACCAGTGAGGACTTGTAATTGCTCATTCCAAATGAGTTGGGCGAGTCATTCTTTTTGCTGTCATGGTGCCCAAATCAAACTCTCCTTCAACTAAATAAAAATCAGCCAAATACCTAACTCACTACCTGCTCCCCCAAATGCTTACTGGCAACTGCAACAGTATGTCATATCTATCAAATAAGCCAACTGCAGATGGGGCTGAATTTGTGTTTACGTTGGCGCAGAGGTTTGAAGTCATGCACATTTTGAATGGCAACCACTTAGTTTTACAAGACTTGGAAAATGGCACCAAAGATGTTGATGACTTTCCCAGGTTAAAAAGAGTCAGGCAAGATCCTTTTGCATTGAAGTTGGAGAACACAAGACTCTGATTGCTTTTTTCCTAGGTGTATCCAGAGATAGAATTAAGTAACTCTGATGACTGCATAGCATTAACTTAAAAAAAAAAGTCTATACACGAACTACAAAGATTGCAGGAGAAATTTAAAAAAAAGCCCATTTACAAATGCACCAAAAATAATAAAATACTTGGGAATAATATAGGTGAAACACCTATATTCCAAAAACTTAACAATAATGAAAGAAAATGGAATGAAGATGACACAAGCACATGGAAACATATCTCATGATCATGAATTAATATTGTTAAAATATTCATATTACCCAAAACAATCTACAGATCCAGTGAAATCCCTATCAAAACACCAATAGCATTTTTCACAAAACTAGAACGGATAATACTAAACTTTGTAAAGAACCATAGAAGACCCTAAATACCCAAAGCAATCTAGAGAACGAGAAATAAAGCTGGAGGTATCATAATACCAGATTTGAAGATATACCATAAAGTTGTAATAATCAAAATAGTATGGTAGTGGCACAAAAACAAATATGTAGGTCAATGGGACAGCACAGAGACCCCAGAAATAAACCCATGACTATATATATGGTCAATTAACCTATGATAAAGGAGAAAAGAATATATAATGGGGGGAAAAAAGGATGAAAGCTTGCCATTTGCAACAATGCATATAGATCCAGAGAGTAAAATGCTCAGTGAAATAAATCAGTCAGAGAAAAACAAATACCATATGATTTCACTCATATTAGGAATTTAAGAAACAAAACAAAGAAAAAAAGAGACAAGCAAAAAACCAGGCACTTAACTATAGAAAACAAACTGGTGGTTAACAGAGGGGAGGTGGATAAGGGGATGGGTGGAGTAGGTAAAGGGAGATTAAGAGTACACTTATCATGATGAGCACTGAGTAATGCACAGAATTGTTGAATCACTAATACACACACACACACACACACACACACACACACACACACACACACACACATACCTGGAACCAATATAACACTGTATGGTAAGTATACCAAATTAAAATAAATAAAAAGAGAATATATAATGGGGAAAAGACATCCTTTTCAATAAACAGTACTGGAAAACCTGACAGCTACATGTAAAAGAATGAAACTGGATTACTTTCTAACACCATACACAAAAATAAACTCAAAATGAATTAAAGACTCAGACATGAAACCATAAAAAATCCTAGAAGAGAACACAGGGAGTAATTTCTCTGACGTCAGCCATAACAACATTTTTCTAGATATGTCTTCTAAGGCAAGGGAAATAACAGCAAAAATAAACTATTGGGACTAAATCAAAATAAAAAGCTTTTGCATAGCAAAAGAAACCATCAACAAAATAAAAAAGACAACCTATTTAATGGGAGAAGATATTTACAAATGATATATCTGATAAAAGGTTAATATCCAAAATAGATAAATAACTCAGACAACTCAACACCAAAAAAATAAACAATTCTATTTTAAAAAATGGGCAGAGGACCTGAATAGACCTTTTTTTAATCCCAAAGAAGACACACAGATGGCCAAGAGACACACAGAAAGATGCTCTACATCATTAATCATCAGGGAAATGCAAATCAAAACCATGATGAAATATGACCTTACACCTGTTAGAATGGCTAAAATCAAAAATATCAGAAAGATCAAATGTTGGCGAGGATGTAGAGAAAAAAGAACCCTCATGCACTGTTGGTAGGAATGTGTAAAACAATATGAAGCTTTCTTAAAATGTTAAAAATAGAAATACCATATGAGTCAATAATTCCATTACTGGGTATTTACCCAGAGAAAACAAAAACACTAACTCAAAAAGATATATATACTTCTATGTTTATTTCAGCATTATTTATAATAGCCAAGACATGGAAGCAATCTAAGTGACCATCAACAGATGAACAGACAAAGAAAAAATTACACACAAACACACACAGACACAGACACACACACAGACACAGACACACACACAGACACAGACACACAGACACAGACAGACAGACAGACACACACACACACACTGGAATATTACACAGCCATAAAAAGAATGAGATAGTGTCATTTGAGACAACAGAGACCTAGATGGTATTATGCTAAGTGAAATAAGCCATACTGAGAAAGACAATACCATAATGACTCTACTCATAAACTAGAATCTTAAAAAAAAAAAGAATGAACAAGAAGTAGAATCAGATCTAAAAATACAGAGAACAAATTAATGCTTGCCAGAGGGGGGTTGGTGGGGGTTAGGCAAAATAGGTGGAGGGGATAGGGACCCTCCAGTTATGGAATGATTAAGTTTTGTGAATAAAAGATCATACAGTCAATGATATTGTAATAGCCACATAATAGCACAGATAGTAGCTACACTTTTAAACATAGCATAATGTATAAACTTGTCAAATCACTAAGTTGTACACCTGAAACTAGTGTAACATTGTGTGTCAATAATATTCAAATAAAAAGAAGGAAAGAAAGAAAAAATAAAGAAGCCAGAAAGGCAAAATCCACATAGTTTACATACACACACACATACATACATACATACATACATACATACATACATATATTTGGAGCTGTCTGTAGATAGAACAGACAGAACTGAATTATCTTCTCATGCTGTACATGGCATTCATATTGTGAGTATTAAATTTTGTCTTAGTTACAGTAGATAGAGATAGCTAAATATTTATAACCTAACATGGTTCAATTTGTCTCATATATTTATCATTTGAATAAATCTATAAAAAATCATTGAACTTTTCATGTCTTATTTTTATGGCCTAGGACCTGCCTCATGATGTTATTATAAGAACTGAAGAGTGTATTGCACATAGTAAAACCTTACTGAGTTTGATCCAGTATCACGGTGCAAACTGAAGAGATAGTAATTTGGTTTTTGGAAAGTTGTCTGTGACTTTTAGAAAGGATAATATTGGGATAATATTGACAAGAGGCAAGTTTCTATGGATTATGGAAGACTCCTAGGGAGAACATGGAGAGAGCAACTTAAGCAGATTTTTCAGGAAATTTGTTATTTAAAGGAAATATATGTTTGAATTATTGGAAAGTCAGACAGACAAAAACTGGTTTAAAATACGATTATAATTTTTTGAATGATCAGTTAAAAATGATTATAATTTTTGAAATTTGAAAAATGATTATAATTTTTGACACATCTCCCACTAGGAAATGCAATCTATGTCCCCAGCCTTGAATCTGGGTGGTGACTGCTATGACCATAAAGATGATGAAAGTGACAGCCTGTGACTCAAGCCTAGGTTATCAAAAATCATGCAGCCTCAGGGCACCTGGGTGGCTCAGTTGGTTAAGTGGCCAACTCCTGATTTTGGCTCAGGTCATGATCTTAGGGTCCTGGGATTGAGCCCTGTATGGGGCTCCCTGCTCAGTGGGGAGCCTGCTTGAGGATTATCTCTCTTCCTCTGCCCCTTCCCGTGCTCTCTCTTTCTCTCTTCTAAATAAATAAATAAATAAATATTTTTAAATATTAAAACAAAAAAGTCATGTAGCCTCTGCCTGGGTCACTTGGACTATCTTTTCTAGACACTCATTCTCAGAACCCAGCTGCTATGTTATGAGAAGCCCAAGTCCCTAAGAAGATGACAAGTACAGGTGTACCATTTGAAAAGTTGCAGCTAAGCCCAGGCTTTGAGCCAAGACAGGCCCCAGTCATGGGAGGGGGGAAAAAAAAAGCCTAATTAATTCCAGCTCTAGAGGGTTAAGCTACTCTCAGATTTTAGGACTTCCTTGCTAAGGCCCCTGACATCTTTTTTTTTTTTTTAAAGATTTATTTATTTATTTATTTATTTGACAGAGAGAGACAAACACACAGCGAGAGAGGAAACACAAGCAGGAGGAATGGGAGAGGGAGAAGCAGGCTGCCCGCTGACTAGGGAGCCCATTGTGGGGATCGATCCCAGGACCCTGGGATCACGACCTGAGCCAACGGCAGACACTTAACGACTGAGACAACCAGGCACCCCAGCCCCTGACATCTTTGAGCAGCAAGTCATGCCTGCTGTGCTCTGCCTAATTCCTGACTCATGAAATCCAAGAGCAGAATAAAATGGCTGATGTTTAGGTCACTAATTTTGGAGTGGTACTGTTTAATAAATAGCAGTAGATAACTAGAAAAAAGTGTTTATTAAATCATGAAGGATATTTGAGGTTGTTTGTAAGTCAAGGAGACAAAAACAAACAAACAGTTATAAGGAAATAATAATAGGCCAGGAAAGGAAAATAGTAAGGTTCTAGGGTCTACCAGAATAGTGGGGAAGAATGGGAGGAGAAAAAGTTGGCAGTCAAGTCTCTCAGGCTCTACAGACAGCTGTCAGAAAAAATTCAGGACAAATCTGTGATCAGCAAGAGTAGAAAAATTATGCACAGCAAGTGCTTACTGAATACCTAGTACATTCCACATACAAATTACACCCCGCCACACACACGTGCATACACAATTTCAATTTTTGTCACCCACCTTAATATTCTTTATTGTCATGTTCTAACACTTTCTTGACAATCCCTTGCACATTTTAAAAATCCTTTCAAAAGAGAGCTTTTATAATATCTTATAATTGCTATTCAAGACATTGTTGCATTTGATTTTTTTTAATTGTACTTAATGATGTCTGATTTCATGATGCACTCATTGCTCCTTTCTCATAGACAGAATCAAATCTGGCTGCTGGTAGTTTACAAAGAATATTTGAAAAATGTGGCAAAATCTTGCTGTCAACCATCTGTTTGGGGAACTGTGTCTTTTCATAGAAAACATAGAGCTTATTAACAATTGAGACTTGTGATCTCTTACCAGAGGAGACTTAGAAAGTGTCCAGCAAGATACAACCACTTGTTCTTCTAATGCATTCTCCACGTCAATCAATAAAGCATGGTTGAGGGAACACTTTAAAAATATCTTCTAAACATTAAATCAAATTCATTTTTTACTTTTTCTTATATGTGCTTCAATAAAGCCATGATTGTAGACCTGTCTACCTAATAATACAAACAATTAAATCTTTTAAGTCTTTGTTTCCATGTTGTCTTCTTTTAATGGATAGTAACATTGGAATTGCAATAAGCATCTTCAGGTGATGAGATGAAAAATTATATATATATTGAGCAGAGTCTACAATTGCAAGGGTACTGATCTCTTGAAATTGAGTGGCAGCTACTCCCTTTGGAAGGGCATATTTTTCCAGTGTGCTCTATTCCCCACATCTATATTGTTTTGAACATAGGCTGTCACTTCAGTAGTCCCTGTAAGTGTCTGAGTTTGCAAGCCCTCTTCTAATCCATATCTTAAAAGCAAAAGATCAGGCGCCTGGGCGGCTCAGTTAGTTAAACGGCTGCCTTGGGCTCAGGTCATGATCCTGGAGTCCCAGGATCCAGTCCCACGTCAGGCTCCCTGCTTAGCAGGGAGCCTGCTTCTCCCTCTGACCTTTCCCCTCTCATGCTCTCTCTCTCATTCTCTCTCTCTCTCTCTCTCAAATAAATAAATAAAAATAAAATCTTAAAAAAATAAAGAAAAAATAAAAGCAAAAGATCTAAGCCTGCATTTCCAGCTGGCAACTGCAAAACTTCATTCCAAACAGCTGGCATTGATCCTTACATATAAAACTTTCCTAACTTGGTCTGGTAAGAATCCTCCCAGATACCAAGGCTATAAGCTTTGTGCTTTATTTTTCCGTTTCTTTGTTCTCTCCCACTAGCATTGGCTAATAGCGTGGATAGGTCTTTCAGATTCAGCTTTTATAATATATTCCCTCTGCCAGTCCCTCATTACCTCTTACCTAGGAACATTACAGACTCTACATAATCTCACAAAAATTAATCCTATGTATCCCCACTAGGTGGGGATCCAAATGTATCCAAATGTATAACTTTAATCATACTACTATGCTGCTCAGAAAACTTTCAGAAATTTTCAGTTGCCAACAAATTAAAAAAAAAAATTCTCAACTTAGCATTCTAGGCCATTCAAAACAGGAACCAATGTGTTCTTCTTAGATCAGAGCATTTTAGAACTGGCATGACCTTAAAGATTTCTAGTTCAATTCCCTGTATGTGTAGCTGAGAAAAGTAGGTCTCGAAGGGCTAAGTGACTCATCCATAATTCAATAGACAGTTAGCTGAGCAAAGATCAAAACTTCACTCTTCAGAATAAGTTCTCAGGGCTACTTCCACACTCATTAACCAAACTATTTGTTCTAGCCGAAGACTGTTCCTGGTCTCTGTCCCATTCATCACTACCGACATCTGACCCAGTGCTGTTTAGACTATTTCAAAGGTAATTCTGTCCTTGAAGGTTTTGCTCAACTCTTCACCTT
This sequence comes from Ailurus styani, assembly GCA_002007465.1. Taxonomy (NCBI): domain Eukaryota; kingdom Metazoa; phylum Chordata; class Mammalia; order Carnivora; family Ailuridae; genus Ailurus; species Ailurus styani. The sequence continues at coordinate 5,229,275 of LNAC01000068.1, forward strand.
GCTCACAGAGTGAGACCTCTCCACATTTTTAAATTACATTATAGATAGTAATTTTGATATGGTATTTACCATGTTCTCTTTTACATTTCAGCAGCCTGCCCCATCGACAGTCTTGTACGCACACTGAGGAAGAGGCTGAAGGAAGACACTACACTCTAGTAGCAGCTGGCATAGTGTCTTGAACCAAGCAATTTGAACTGTCATGTCCCCAACCCAAGCTTTCCCCCTCTCAACTTTATCTTTTTGTAAGAACGTCTGTTATGATCTATTAATTAGGAATTTCTCCCCTGACTCAGGATTCTTCTTTTCCAAATGACTGCCATGGATTTGTTTCCTTCACATTTGCAAATGTTAGGGGTTATATTTTTATTTTTGTTTATCTTTAGCACATAACTGATTTTTTTTAAAAATCTTGGAGAGAGAGAGAGAAAGAGACAGCGAGAGCATGCAGGGAGGGGCAGAGGAAGAGGGAGAGAAGCAGGCTCCTGAGTGCGGAAGCTCAAACCTTAGATCTTAACCTGAGCCAAAATCAACAGCCAGGCTTAACCTGACTGAGCCACCCAGATGCTGCCTCACATAGCTGATTTAAAGATTTTTTTTTTTTTTTGACACAGAGAGAGAGAGAGATAACAAGTAGGCAGAGAGGAAGGCGGAGAAAGAGGAGGAAGCAGGCTCCCCACGGACCAGGGAGCCCCACGTTGGCCCGACCCCAGGACCCTGAGATCATGACCTAAGCCAAAGGCAGAGGCTTTAACCCACTGAGCCACCCAGGCACCCCCACATAGCTGATTTAAATACAACTTTCCTCCCTCTGGTCAATACAAATGGAGATGAGGAACATTAACTGTTTGTGTTTTATGTATCATCAGTGATTTGCAGAGCTTTATAAAGCATCATCACACGTCTGAAAGGCTATAGCCAAAATAAATTTAGACCAAGAATTGTTCATCCACACAGACCCAAATCTCTGAGTCTATCAGGGTTGTGTTTGTGGAAAATCTGTACCATGCCTCTGGCATCTGCTATTACACCCTAAGAAATAAGCAGTTTAATAGTTACTTAGCTTAATATGTATTACCAAGTAATTTTAATTTCATCAAACTGTTCATTCCAGTTATAGCTCCATGCTGTGTTGTGAAATTTAATCAAAAATTAATTTGAATTCAGGTCGTAACACTTCTAGTTATCTCTTCATAATTAAAAAAATTTAATTAATTGAAGAAAGAAAGAATGTACTTATGTCTAGAATTGCCTGTCTGCTACTTCTTTGTTTTGCTGAAAAATAAAATAATTAATGCTAAATGCAATAATGATCTGTAATATTTTTAGATATACAAATATGGTTGAGGGTATTTTTGAGATGACTGAGGCTGATACAAATTAATCTTCTTTTAACTTTAACCTATGCTATCTTCTTGCTCTGTGGATATGTGATGCCTTATTTAATCATCATATTTAAATTAAAACTGTCACAACTACCCATTCACTTAACATTTAGAAATACTTAACTGTCGACTCATTTCATAAGCCAAGGTAAATACTGTAAAATATTTAAATGATTGCTTATTTTCTTCTTGGTTTCTGTATCATTTTTGTATTGCCTGCCGATGTCAGGCCTATTTAAATATACTTTCTTATATTTGAGAAGCCAAATTTCACTCCCTACCAGCTTTCTTAAAGTACACTGAAGGCAAGGACTAAGTTCTATTAGCAATGAGCACACTGCTTTGAAGCTAACAGGTGCTCGAGGAATATTTTTTGAATTGTTATTGAACCCTAACCCCTATCTTTCCTTTAGTCCAATTTCATCTTCCTCTGCATTTTTTATCACCTTAGAAATATCCTCTTTTGCAAGCACATATGAAATTGAATTTTTAAATTAAGAATAATAAATGTATAATTTTAGATTTTAGGAATATCATAATTGCTATGAATAGACTAAATTAATCAAAATGTATTGGATCACATTAGTATCTACATGATTCAATTGACACCTATAATGTGCTTACATGTGGTACCAGTAACTAAAGGCTTAAGGGATGCAAAGATGGGTAAGACATGGTCCTAATCCTGAGGAGCTCATGATATATAGAACAGATTTTAAAGGTATGCTACACTAATCCATGTGGTAGGTGAGAACTTAAACTGGGGAGCTTTGTAGTGTTTATTTACTTTATATTAGGAACAACAACAAAAATAGACATGCATGAAAACATTCAAACACAGCTCACATTACTCTTTTTATATCCAGAGGTTTCTTTGTTTATCTATGCATAAAAACCTTCTCCATATAACCACTGATATTTTCAATAGGTAGTACACATCCAATAACCATATGCTGGTAAGTGAATGGGCTCTGAGTGATAAGTAAATGAGTTAAGTGTTACTACAGGGAATATATTTACACCTACCTCCATATGGAGACATTTGCTTTGATACTTCCTAATTATGCTAATAAGCACACTGAGGTACAGTCCTTTAAACCTACTGTATGCCAATTAGTTAGGATGTAATGCCCAGCATCCCCCTTTCTCTGTGTGATTATATTAAGAATTGATAATGTGGCTTTTTAATTCTATAATTCTTATTTCTTAAAATGACCAATGATTCATGTTCTTCTGTCTAATGTGATTAAGCTAGAGAAATTGGAGTCCACTTTTGGTATGAAGCCATCATATTGTCCATGCACTGCAGACACCCAGAAAAGCTTATTTTCTCAGTGTCTACATGATACTTTTTGTTTAACACCATTATCCATCTCTAGCCAATAGTAACTCCAGATGGCAAATAAAACAATTGTTGATTTGGCAGAGAATATGACATCACAGAACAAGTATAAGAATATTTCACATTTTAACTATGTGCATGTGGACTTTAATAGCTTTAAAAATCACTGTTAGTTTCTTAACGTTGATATATCAAGCTTTTAGTTTTCGATATTTAGGTAGTCAACAGTGTTTCTTGCAAAGACAGTGGTAAAAGATAGAAGACATGTTTTCTTTCTTAAAGTTACTTACATGTCATCAGGAAGCAGTTTAAGATAAATATCTGAACATTAATTACTAATTATATATTTTTAAATTTATTATTAAATAATTTGATATTAATTCAAAATAACACACGTATATTAATGTATACACACATACATACACACACAGATTACTTAGTCTCAGCTCTCTGGAAATTGCCATTGGCTAGAGAGAGCTGTCTTACCAAAGGAACTCTTCCTTCTCAGGAGCAGCTAACTCTAACGACTGTTTGATACGGAACTCAACCTCCTCCATGCATCATGGTAAAATTCTGAAGGACTATTCAGACTTCAAGGCTCTCTGTGGCTTTGGCTAAGACCTATTTTGAAATTGCATTTTCACCAAATCCTTTCTCTAATATTTCTTCCTTCCTTTTCCTCATACAAGTGTTGATCCTAATAACTTATAGTTGATAAATTATTTTGATGAAGATGCTGATTATTCACCTTCAATCCGTGAAAAAGCATAAAGTAGGGCATGAGTTGAGTCTACTATGATGAACACAGCATAGAAGAGTGGGAACCTTGGTTTTTCATCTATTATTTTAAAGAACTAAAATCAATTTTAGGGTTAACCATATATAGTTTAACCCACTGAGCCACCCAGGTGCCCAACCATATATAGTTTAAATACAATGATATGAGGACATAGAGTAGATACTTTATTCATTAATTAAAAACTTATTCGGTATCTATCACATTCGGCATGTCTGCTGGGTGCTGAGATTAAAAATAACAAATGGTCCCCCCCCTTTTTTTAAGATTTTATCTTCAAGTAATCTCTGCAGCCAATGTGGGGCTGAAATTTACAACCCTGATATCAAGAGTCTCATACTATACCAACTGAGCCAGGCAGGTGCCCCTCAAATGGACCTTTCTTAAAAGAACATGCCATCTACAAGAGTCAGCTTATTTTATAGGAATCTTTAAATAACGAGCTGAGTATCATATAACTTAGAGCACTTATTCTCCAAGTGTGGTCCCAGATCAGCAGTAACTTGTTGCTGATGCAAATTCTCAGGCCCCACTCCAGACCAACTGAATCAGAACCTCTCCTGTAGAGCCCAGCAATCTGTATTTGACTAAGATGTTAAGTGATTCTGAAGCTCACTAATGTTTGGGAACAAACCTCTATTTTATTTATTTTATTTTATTTTATTTTTTTATTTTATTTTATTTTATTTTATTTTATTTTATTTTATTTTATTTTATTTTATTTTTATTTTTATTTTTATTTTTATTAAGTAAACTCTAGCCCAACATGGGGTTTGAACTCATGACCCCAAGATCAAGAATCTCATGCCCAACCAATGGAGCCAGCCAGGGGCCCCAGGAATCAATCTTTTAAAAAATAACAACAAAGAAGTTTTGAGAGTAGTAATTTAGTTGCAACTTTTCTCTATGAAGGCAAAACTAATTTGGATTAACTCCATCCTCTATAAGTGCAGTATAACTAGGTTCTTAAAGGAAATTGGATAAAATATATAATTGAATCACTTATTAAAATACCCAACCTTTAAAGGTACTTTGTGAAATATTTAATAACTTATAAATATAGAAAGCAAACCAAGAGCAAATCAAACCAAACAGTCCTCCTTCATTTGCTGATATCATCCTAATCCAGTTTTTATTATCATAAGGCTCTTCCCACTTCTATAATACAAGTAGTTGTAAAAATAACCCACATATTACTCTATGCCTGTTACTGTGAGATGGATCCTTTTCAATACCAACACTATTGAGCTAATCAGTGTATTTAGACTGAATTTACAAGGCATAGGTTCCTTGACTTCAGTTATGGAATCTGGAATTCACCTTGGTTCAATTTGATCACTACTAGGAAATAATAATTTTGTTGTATGGATAACCAAAAACATTTGCCTTTCAAATGTATTTTGGAACTTTTATTTCTTTGGTAAGTTTCAATTCAAATGACTGAGGAAAATCTAAAAAACCCTACTATATCATTTATTGGAGGTGACCTATTTTATTACATACTGTGGCATTTGTGGTTATAAGGAGCCCAGTATGGCACAGATTATGGAGTGGCCCAAGTACTCTGTATGATTCCATATATATTCTACCTTCCATTACAGTTAAATTGGTACTATGGAATAGTTCTAGATAGTGGAAGGAGGTGAAGCGTATCACTTCTGATCTTAGGTACTTAAGAATGAATCTTCCACATTCTTTGTTTCTTTGCCCCAGCAAATCTTTAATGCCCCGTAATGATGGCATCAAAATATAGAAGGTATCTGGAATTCTTGAGTAACCATGTTGATATTTAACCTAGATTGTTACCTAATTCACAAAAGATTATGAGTAAGAACCACATCTTTGCTATGTTAAGCCACTGAGCTTTAGAGCCTCTTTGTTTCTGCAACACAGCCAAATATCCTCTTTATCCTGAGTATCTTTTGGTAGCCATTTTCTCAATAATAATAGTAGGAAATAGAGCTTGCTCTTGCTTTCAACCCTTTTATAGAGTTTTGTTTTTTAACTTTTGAATAGGTAACATATTCATGTGGTTCACAAACTAAAAACAGATTCCGCTTAAAAGTCTGGTCATTTGGGCTATATTAAACATGAGTGTGTTCTCCTCTGTGCCTGTGCTGGGGACTGTTATAAGGTTACCCTATTGGGTGTCATAGCAAGAAAACCGCTCGTGTCAGAATCTTTAGGTTGCCCATATATCACAGAAGAGACTACTATAGTCTCCTGTACAATTTATGGGCACTAAGTTAGAGAAGTAGATAAACTTGTATTTAAACTCTTTCATTTTCACCAATGAATATCTTATGGACTGAATTGTGTCCTCCCAAAATTCCTATGTCTGTTTTGAAGCCCTAACCCTCAATGTGACTGGATTTAGATATAGGGCCTATAAAGAGATAATAAAGGTTGAGTCATAAAGGCCCTAATCTGATAAGACTGATATCCTCATAAGAAGAGAAAGAGACACCAGAGATCTCTTTCCCTCTGACTGTGCACAGAGGAATTTTGATAGCCATTTTGTTACAGAGATCTGCTTTAGGTCATATGTAGTATCTGTACATATTTTTTTCAATATGTTGGCTTGAGGGTGATAAAATATGATAACTCACCTATAGTTCTTTTTCCACAGATTACTTCATTCCCTTTGAGGCAATCTGAAAAACACTGTTTGAAATAGACACTAATTTAGAATCTTTGTATTCCCAGTAGCTGAAGCAGGGCTCTGATTGTGCAGCAGATTTCTGATGCACTTTGAGAATACACAGAACACTCTGAGACGTTCTGAGGTCCCAACACAATCAGAGTATTTTTTTCCTGAAATGATCCATCTTGAAAATACAATCTAGAGTCTTATCTGAGGCACCTATACATTTTTCATAGACAAGAAAGTTCTTGTGTATGGTTTTGTTTTCATTAAAATAACTCTTAGATGTGATACTTAGAGTATGATCATATTATGATTATTATTCATTACTTCAAAAATATTTATTGACCACCAATAATGTGTCTGAGAAATACAGCAGTAAAAGAAATTGGCAAAAATTCTGATTCCTGGGCCTCACATTTTAGTTGAGAGAGATCAACAGCAAAAAAACCCACAAAATATGTACACACCAAGTGGTGGTCAGATCTATAAATAAGATGACATATCATCCCCTCCATAAAAATATAGTGCTACCTGCCATTATTTAAAGACAAAATACTGGGCGCCTGGGTGGCTCAGTGGGTTAAAGCCTCTGCCTTCTGCTCAGGTCATGATCTCAGGGTCCTGGGATCAAGTCCCACATCAGGCTCTCTGCTCAGCAGGGAGCCTGCTTCCTCCTCTCTCTGCCTGCTTCTCTGCCTACTTGTAATCTCTCTCTGTCAAATAAATAAATAAAATCTTAAAAAAATAAATAAAGACAAAATACCAAAGAAAAAAAAGATTCTTAATATTTAGCAGGATAAATAAAATGGCCAATTATAATTTTATATCATCAACAGAATTTTAAAAGAGACTTTTTGAAGTGGGTTAGCTTATAAATACATTACCCAGTGTACCCTCCCCTGCTGAATTTATGAGATCTCATCTCCTGTATCTGAGGCTCATGATGTCTCCTCTTCCTTAGCTAAGGATCATAAGGGCCCTTCATCCTGGAAAATCACAAATCAATTCTTGGAAGTTTCCTTTAATTGCTTTTAATTGTGTTAGGAGAAAAAAAAATAAGTTCCACACCTCCCTTTGAGTGTTCTCTTTCTTACCTTCAATGCAGTTTTAATAAAGGGTAAAGACTGGCTTGGAAGTTTGAAGTCCGTGGTTTTTTTTTCTCTGACACAAGTGAGATTGACATAGCAAAGTAATTCCTCCATATAATGATCATTTCTCACCAGATAACTCAACTGACAGCTTTTGGGAATACTGTGAAATTATCAGGTGGCATCTTCATTGGCCATTTCTCCCTTAACCATTTAAAGGTCCACATGAATAAACTATTATCCCATACACTTAAATGCATGATTTAAATAGCATGAAGAGGTATGCCATGGAAGACTTTGACCATTCACATTTGCAGCAAAGGGCCAAAATATCAAGTGTAAAAGGATTAAATAAACATGATATAGCATTACCATTTTCCCTCTTGCCTTCTAGCTCCCCCATGTCATGTGTACCTGGACGTGTGTGCGCATGCATACACACACACTGACAAACACACTTTCTTTTCCTTCCCACTATCTCTCTTCCCCACCTCAGGAACCGTGACTACCTCATAAACCACAGTCTTGCAAAAGTAATGCCATGCCAATACTGTTCTGATGGTTATTGTAACCCCAAGCAAAAGGCATGACCCCCAAACGTGAGTTCCCTTAAAGTCAAAAATTGCTGCCTAAATCAAAACCATGAGCGCAGCTAGTCAACTGTCCCTCATCCTATCAAAATGCTGACTCTGTTTCAATTAGGAAGCTACTTCATCTTCAGATGCTCCATTTCACACCAGCTGAATAAATCCTTTAACCTCTATTTGAGTCACTTAAATTTCTTTTGAAAATTTAAGCTCAGAGAGTTCAGGGCATAGGCACTAAAATTTTCATTTGGGCTTAAGGGAAAATGATAGAGAAAGCACAAGACTTCAGCACTAAATTATGTTAGCAGTAATTTAATTTAATATGCATTTGTATTCTTAGAAAAATTCCCCAAATTGGCTTAGGATCAAAACAAATTGTAAAAGCATGGCTCTAACATACTTAGAGAAGTATTGGTGGAATTCTGATCCCTGGTTAGAGTAGGAATCCTCTACTGTTTTATGCATGGCTTTATTGTAAGTATTATGATAACTGATTCCTCAAAGATATGATATGCCTTGTTGATCAGTACAGACAGCTCCAACACTCCAGGAAAATGTATTAATGTTATGAAATAAAGGTCTATCTTTAGTGTAGAAAAGTGATGTAACCATTGAGATGATAAACCAGGAAGAATTTTTTACTGCTTTTAAGTCTAATACTACTGGAAGATCCTTTTCTAGTAGACAATGTAATTGATCAACTGTGGAAAAATTTAAGACAAATAATGAATACTTCAAGAAGATTTAGAGATTGTAAATGTCTTTATTGCAGTTATAATTATCCTAGAAACAATGTTGGAATGTCCATTTTACCATTTCCATGTGTGTATGGTTGTATGTGCTTAAATATTTGTCCTATGTACTGAACTGACTCTAATTTCTTCTCTGGCTTAAAATACCCAGTTTTGAATGTGTGAACAGGTCATTAGAACATAAGAAATAGTGACATCTCCATGTACTTAAAAGAACCAGTAACATGCCATTTAGAACTACAAATGTGTTTTTTGTAGTTTCTTTTCTATAGAGAAAGACATGGAAAAGAGGAAGGGAGGGAGGGAAAAGGAAAGAAGGAAGGACAGAAAGGAAAAAGCAAGAAAGAAAAGGAATGGGAAAACCTTCTGGAGATAGAGAGCATCTAAACAAATAAAGGTCTCTTGATCCAATTATACATTTCATGTGGGCTGAATCTTTCATGACGTTTAAATCCTAACGGTAATGGGACGATTCTGTAAGAGCTACAAACTGTAGACTACTAGAGTTTTACAGCCCTGTGATGTATTTTATTTGGCCATTTTGTGATGTCTGCACAGAGTTTTAAAATCTATGAGATTAGGTATGTACTCAGCTTGCCATGACACAAGCACCTAAGGAAATGCATACACATACAGCACATTTAAGATTCAGCACTTAAACAGAATCCATAACCAGTGGCTATCAGACATACATTGATTTTAACATTAGGTCAATTTGAAAATCCTAGAATCCTAAAAGCCAGTGTCTTCTTAAAGAATTGCACAAAAAGCAAGAAAAAGTCTGTGCTGGGATTAAATTTGTCCAAACCGAAGATATTAACCCAGCAAAAATAGTCTGTGCTTAGATTCAAGCTGTGTTAATTTAAGAGAAGAGGGTTAAAAGGAAAAAAAAAAAGACAGAACACTGTAAATGTTTTTTTGAAAACTATTACAAAATCTTTTATTATAAGAGTGTAATGATTATAAAAATATTTCCAAATTGCCTTAAGATTAATTTAAAAAATAGGACTGACTCATGCAAAATGAATGAGAGGAGACTGTTCTAGCTTGACTTATAGAGTTACACTCTCAATGTGAAGTACTGCAAAAGACAGCTAAATATATTCAGGTTAGAGAAAAAAAAAGTCAGCAGCTAGTATTATTTCTTTGGGGGGGAGTAGGTGATGGAGATAGAATGGCCATCTGGGAGCCAAATCTCTGTAAAGGGACATTTATCACTGGAACAGAAGGACTTTAGCTCTGCAATCTGCTTGCTATGTTTGTAGAAAAAGCACCATTTAAAAACTTAGACAGCTTTTCTATTTCATGGGTCTTTTTTACATAAGAAAAGTAATTCCGGTTAATATGTTACTCTAAAAAATTGTTGCTTCCTATGTGTCTTACATTCATCTACACTATGAACTTGCTAGGTTAGACGTCAATAGATTAACCTTGGAAGAGAGAAGATGTCAAGGAGTAAAATATTTTAGCATGGTACTATTTCTCTTCTTGTCCATATTGCACACACTAAATTACACCCACCTCCTTTTCTCACAACACCCCACAATGGTTACTTTCCTCCTCTTCCCTTCCCCCTACCATATGGTTCAAGCATTGCTAGCAAATGTTTTCAATATGTTCCTGCTCATCTTCTGAAGTAAAGGATGGTTCGTCTTGGTCCAGCTTTACTCAGTACATTTTGGGAACACAGGTTAACCTTAACAACTAATTTTTACATAAGGAAATCAGGCATAGGGAAACTAAATCAGCAAACATTAGTTAGAAAAGCTTCAATAAGTTAAACTTTTGGGGTTTTAATGCAAGGGAAAGTTACGTTTAGAAGTATAATTTTTTTTACTATAAATCTATACTAATCAAGGCAGTATTGTATTGATGAAAATACAGACACACAGATTAACAGAATAGAGACCAGAAACAGACCTACATAAGTATTATCAACTGATATTCTCTTTTTGTTTGTTTGTTTTACGAAGGTCAAAGGAAATTCAATAGTGAAAGGAGTAGTTTTTCAACAATTGGTGCTGTAACAATGGAATGTGCATGTGCAAAATAAAAATCAAACAAATCTGGGTCTGTTAGGACACCTTCATTATTCCCTTCCCATGTAAGGGGATGTGTTATCAGGAACATATGTTATTAGGAACCTCATATGAGCCAATTGATACAGACCTGGGAATATTTGACTATATATTTCTAGTTCTATTCTACATTATCTGTAACTTTCTTTTTATCTTACCTAGCTTTAAAGATTTTTAAAAAATATTTATTTGAGAGAGAGTGTGTAAGTAGGGGGGAGGGCAGAGAAAGAGGGAGAGAGAACCTCAGGCAGACTCCCCACTGAGCCTGGAGCCCCAAACTAGGCTCAATCTCATGACCCTGAGATCATGACCCGAGCCAAAATCAAGAGATGGACACCTAACCGACTGAGCCACCCAGGTGGTTCTAGCTTTAGAGTTTTAACAATGGTTCTCAGCTCAGCCTGAGAGCAGGGCTTAAAGTCAATTATAATGGGTTTATCTGTTCTGAATTGGCATTAACTTTAAATATTTTTTAAAAAATATTTTTATTTTTATTTATTTGAGAGAGAGAGAGAGAAAGAGAGTGAGCATGAGCAAGGGGGAAGAGCAGAGGGAGAGGGAGAAGCAGACTCTCTGTTGAGCAGGGAGCCTCTCGTGGGGCTCGAACCTAGGACCCTGAGATCATGACCTGAGCTGAAGGCAGATGCTTAATCAACAGAACCACCCAGGTGCCCTTTTTCTCTTTTTTTAAGATTTTTTTTTTTGGCCTTAACTTTAGAGACAATTTATTTTTGTGAGTTTTGGGCAAGCCAAACTAAGGGAAATGGGTCAGAAAGAGGATCGTAGACAGAATGCATAAAGGGGCATATAATAGGGGAGAAGCAAGAGTAGTGGAAAGGGTGTTAGTTTCAAGTAACAATATGGAAGAATCTAAGAGAACAAGTTTTAAAATTTTCACAGATTAAATTCATTTTGTTCAAGGGAAATTTTAAGGATGCAATGTTGTTATCTGAAATTATTTTAGAAGCTTCCTCATACAAATTTACAAAAATGGGCATCACTAGATGTTTGGAATTTTACTCCCCTTTTGTTTTAAAACACCTCTCAAAAGAACAATTTGTGTCGGAAGTTTCCCAAAGTGGCTACAGATAATTTTAAATTATCCTTGGTAAATTTTTGCCACTTAGAAAAATAGATTTTAAAGTTAAAATAAATACGAATAAATTTTTTTAAAAAGCTGGAATCTGACCTGGAGGAGACAGATTTTAAGAGGAAATATCACGAAAGGGTGGCAATGGTTGATTAAATATGTTGTTGCTGTACCTCATGGCTCAGGCTCTCCCTCTAACGGTGGGCTGTCTGCAAGTGCAGACCCAACAAACCCAGTAGGTGGAAGTTTTGGAAATAGGATCCATCCCTGAATCACACTCTCACAGACCAGCAACCCGCCACCCTCCTCCAAAAAAAAAAATCCAGAGGAAAGTTATCACACATTTTAAATGGAAGACCTAAGCCAAAGTTTGTCCCACAAGGACTGCCTACTTCAGCAAAGCAGAACATTTCACTGAAAAAGTGTTAATAGTTTCTCAAAAGAGGACAGTCAGTGGATAGTATTTACAAGGTTCAGGGGTGGGGGGCGGGTATGTCCTAGAATGGTTTAGATGGATCTTTCTAGGCATGGAGTTAACTCAGTTGAGGAAAATCTGTGATATAACTGTTTAGTATTGGAGTACACAGAATCCAGAGTCTTGAAGTGAGACTAAGAAATAAATTGGTGTGTGAAAAGTGAATTGTCTGACCAGGCGAGCAATATATTATTGTCCTGATAGGAGAGATTTTTGTCCAGAAGCAAACAATTTTCCCAATTTGGTTTACAGTAATTTCCTGAAGCAAACAGTTAAGCCATATCAATAAAGATAGTCTCAATTCTCAGTCCTAATAGTTAAACTTTTGAACAAGGGGATCTCAATTCTTATATTTAAGGGGAATAAAGCCAAAACAAAGAAAAAACACATACTTTGAAGCCTCAGTTCACATTCCAGTTTTTCTTCTTCCTAACCACGAGCAGATTCATTACTATTCTGAGGTCATACATATAATGCATATTATAGCTTGCATGTTCTTTTTTATCTATATCAATTTAATAGTTCATGTAAAGCACCTAAACCAGTACTAATCATATAGAAGATGCACACTAAGAGTACTTTTCTTCTACCTGGAGAGGATTAAAACAATAAGGTCAATAGTGAAAATAATTATTTTAAGTCACTTGAATGTAGGGGATAACATGATACATTCTCTTTTATGTTTGCAAGGCAAACTTTCTTACACAGACATTTGTGGTATGCATTAAATTGTGTTGATTGATTTTTGCCATGTGGGAAAATTCATTTGTTATAAAAACAGAATGTTTGAGGAACACATTAATGGACAGTTTATTGAGCTAAATCTTATTTTTAGTTACATATCATAAAATTTACATGCTATATACATTTATAGTTGGAGAGCTTCACAAAATGTATACAGTTGTTCAGTCAATACCATAAGTGAGTTTTAGAATACTTTAATGATCCTAAAATATCTTTCTTGTCATTTTGTAATCCATCCCCACTTCCGTTTTGGAAATAGGCAATGATTCATATGTTTTTCTAATTTGTAAGTTTTGCCTTTTCTAGAAATTTCCTATAAATGAAATAATACATTTTACAGTAGTTTATGTCTGCCTTGTTCTACTTAACATGATATTTTTGTAAGTCATCCATGCTGCTGCATGTTGAGTCAGAATTTGTTTCTTTTTAATGCTTGGTAGTACTCCCTTCTATGGATATACCACATTGCATTTATCTATCACATGATGATTGACATTTTGGTTGTTTTAAGTTTTGACTATTAGAAATAATGGTATTGTAAATAGTCGCATAAAAGTTTCTCTGTGGATGTGTTTCCTATTTCTTGAGTATATACCCAGAGATTAAATTGCTGCATCATATGATAAGGATTACATTCATTATTTAAAGAAGCTACCAATCTTTTTTTTGAAAATGATAGTATAATTTTATATTCCCACCAGCAATGTATGCAGACTCTACATTCTTAACAATACCTGGTATTGTTATTATTTCTGATTTTAGATAATGAGTTTGTAGTGGTAACTTAGTGCAGTTTTGTTTTGTTTTTTTTTAAGATTTTACTTACTTGACAGAAAGAGAGATAACAAGAGAGGGATCACAAGCGGGGGGAGTAGAAGAGGGAGAAAACAGACCTCTTGCAGATCGGGGAGCCCCACACAGGGCTTGATCCCAGGACCCTGGGATCATGACCTGAGCCCGAGGCAGACACCTAACAACTGAGCCACCCAGGTGCCCCAGCTTAGTGTGCTTTTTTGTATTTTCCGAATGACCACCAGTGCTAAACATCTCTTCATAAACTTATTGCTCACTTTTGTAACCTATTTTGTTTACTAACTCTTTTCCCATCTTTTAATTGGATTGTCTTCTCCTTATTCAGTCGAACACTTAATATATTGTGAATTCAAATCTGTTCAACTTTGTTTCACAATTAACTTTACTCAATCTGTGACTTGTCTGTATTCTAAGATATTTCTTTCAAAGAACAAAAGTTGTAAATTTGACATTGTCCAATTTGTTTTTATATAGTTTAAGTTTTTTGTGTTCTAAGAAATCTTTGTATAACACAAAGGTACATCTATCTTCTCCAGTTTCCTCTAGAAGTTTTATAGTTAAACTTTTACTTTTAGGTCTGTGATACATTTTGAGGTAAGTTTTGTGCATAGTAAGAGGAAATGGTGAAGATTCATTATTTTCCATGCCAACAGCCAGTTATTGAACCAGCATTTATAGGCGCACTTTGTTTTATTGCACTTCATTTTATTGTGCTTCACAGATACTGCATTTTTACAAATTTAAAGTTTGTGGAAGCCCTGCATTGAGTACGTCTACTGGTGCCACTTTTCCAACAGCATTTGCTCAGTTCGTGTCTCTGTGTCACATGTTGGAATTCTTGCGATATTTTAAATTTTTAATGATTAGTATATTTGTATGGTGATCTGTCTTCAGTGATCTTTGATGTTACTATTGTAATTGTTTTGGGGTGCCAAGAACTGCATCCCTATAAGGTGGCAAATTTAATGGGTAAATATTATGTGTGTTCTGACTGTCCCACCAACTGGCTATTCTCTTGTTTCCCTTCTTCTCCTTAGGACTCCCTATTCCCTATGATATAACAATATTTAAATTATGCCAATTAATACTCTTACAATAGGGTCTAAGTGTTCAAGTAAAAATAACAGTTGCACATCTCTCACTTTAAATCAAAAGTTAAATTGATTAAGCTTAGTGAGGAAGGCATGTTGAAAGCTGAGATAGGCCAAAAGCTAGGCCTCTTGTGCTGAACAGTTAGGTCAAATTGTGGCTACAAGGGAAAATACTTTTTTTTTTTTAAAAAAAAGATTTTATTTATTTATTTGATACAGAGAGAGAGATTACAAGTAGGCAGAGAGGCAGGTAGAGAGACAGGGAGAAAAGGAAGCAGGTTCCCCGCTGGGCAGAGAGCCTGATGCGGGGCTTGATCCCAGGACGCTGAGATCATGCCCTGAGCCGAAAGCAGAGGTTTTAACCCACTGAGCCACCCAGGCGCCCTACAAGGGAAAATTCTTTAAGGAAATCAAAAATACTACTCCACTGAACACCAAAATGATAAGAAAGCAAAACAGCCTAATTGCTGATATGGAGAAAGTCTGGGTGGTCTGGATAGACGATCAAACCAGCCATCATATTCTCTTAAACCAAAATCTAATCCAGAGCAAGGCCCTAGCTCTATTCAATTCCACGATGGCTGAGAACAGTGAGGAAGCTGCAGAAGAAAAGTTTTAAGCTAACAGAAGTTGGTTCATAAGGTTTTAGGGAAAGCAGCCTTCTGCATAACCATACAAGTATAAGGTAAAGCATCAAGTGCTAATGTAGAAGCTGCAGCAAGCTATCCAAAGATCTAGCTAAGATAATGAATGAAGGAGGCAACCATAAACAATAAATTTTCAATGTAGATGAAATAGCCTTCTATTAGAAGAAGATGCCATCTAGGACTTTCATAGCTAAAGAGGAAAAGTCAATGCCTGGCTTCAAAGCTTCAAAGAACAGGGTGACTCTTGTTAAGGCTAAGGTGGTTGGTGACTTAATGACTAAGTTGAAGCCAATGCTCATTTACCATTCCAAAACCCCCAGGGCCCTGACGAATTATGTTAAATCTACTCTATAGAGAGACTCTGCTCTGTAAATGGAACTGCAAAGCCTGGATGGCAGCACATCTGTTTACAACATGGTTTATAGACTATATTAAGCTCACAGGTGTGACCTAATTTCAGAAAAATAGATTCCTTTCGAAATATTACCACTCACTGATAATGCACTTGATCACACAAGGGCTCTGATGTAGATATACAACAAAATTAATGTCATTTTCTTTTTCATTAACACAGCATTCATTTCTGCAGACTATGGATACATTTATTTCTATAGCCTATGGATCAAGGAGTGATTTTAACTTTCAACTCTTATTATTAAAGAAATACATTTCATCAGGCTATAGCTACCATAGATAATGATTCCTCTGATTTAAACCTGGGCAAAGTAAGCTGAAAACTTCTGGAAAGAATTCACCATTCTAGATGCCATTAAGAACTTTCGTGACTCAAAATATCAACATTAACTAGAGTTTGGAAGAAGCTGATTCCAACCTTCCTGGATGACTTTGAGGGGTTCAAGACTTCCGTGGAGGAAGTAACTGCAGATGTGCTGGAAACAGCAAGAAAACTAGAATTACAAGTGGAGCCTGAAGATGTAACTGAATTGTTCCAATCTCATGATAAAATTTGAACAGATAAGGAGTTAATTCTTATAGATGAACAAAGGAAGTGGTTTCTTGAGATGAAATCTACCCCTGATAAAAATGCTATAGGGAGTACGTGTGTGGCTCAGTGGGTTAAGCCTCTGCCTTCGGCTCAGGTCATGATCTCAGGGTCCTGGGATCAAGTCCTGCATCAGGTTCTCTGCTCAGCAGGGATGCTTCCTCCTCTCTCTCTGCCTACTTGTGATCGCTCTGTCAATTAAATAAATAAAACCTTTTAAAAAAAGATGCTATAAAGACTGTTGAAATGACAAGGGATTTAGAGTATTACAAAAACTTAGTTGATAAAGCAGTGGTAGTGGAGAGCAATGATTGCAATCTTGAAAAAAAAAATTCTGTGGGTAAAATGCTATCAAACAGCATCACATACTACAGAGAAATGGTTCATGAAAAGGAAGATTTAATCAAGGTGGCAAACTTCATTGCTGTCTTATTTTAAGAAATTGCCACAACTGCCCCAAGTTTCAGTCTAATCAATCAGTCAGCAACCGTCAACGAGGCACAACTCTCCATCAGCAAAAAGATTACAACTCACTGAAAGCTCAAATGATGATTAGTTTTTTTAGCAGTGTTTTTAAATTAAGGTATTTACACTGTTTTCTTTACAGATAATGCTACTATACACTTAATGGGCTATAGTATAAACACAACTTTTATATGCACTGGGAAACCAAAATATTCATCTGACTCAGTTTACTGTGACATTGACTTTATTGCCTATCTTCATTTCAAAAGCAGTTTTTACCCTTTGTAATAAATAATACATGAAATGATGCTTTGAAATTTTATGAATAACCTCCTCCACAAATACTTGTATCCAATGATTTAGCATCTATTGTTGATCTTTCCTGAGTGAGATATCTTAATGCCTTACTGATTTTCTAGGTATGTTAGTCTTTCTTCTCCTCTTCCTCTCTTCCATTCTTCCTTCATTCATTCCTTTCTCCCTGCCTTCTTCTCCCTCGATTCTCCCTCCCTCCACTTTCTTTCTTTTGAAATACCATTATGCATTCATGGGTTTTCATTTTTCTTTATGAATTTATCTAGTGGGAACCCCGTCAGTCTAGATCTAAATGTGCCCACTTTTCCTTGGTGTTTTTTGCTTTCAGTCCCTTTCAGCGAACAAAACTAGAAAAAAATATATATATGTGTGTGTGTGTAGATTCATGATATTACATACATTATAACTATATTATTATATGTAATAACACTATATATATATAAATACGTAGCTTTGTTGAGTATAGCCTAAAGACTGATATAAAAGGTGTTCTGTTATGAATTCCATCAGCAAAGAATAAAATATATGATTTCCTCAAAGACTTTTCCACAGTGTTCTGATGTTTTTTTCACATCTGATAGATAAGAAATAATATTAAGCATAATTTTAATTTTATTTATTATACATGAAGTTGAGTATTTTTATATGTTTAAGTACCATTTTTATGCATATTTAAAAAACATTTGTTCATGGTTTTTCTTTCCCCATTTTTCTATCAGATATTTGGTCATCTGCAATTTTAGAGTTCTTTAGAACTTTAAGGAGATTCACCTTTTATCTTTTATATGTATTACAAATAGTTTCTTCTAACTTGTGATTTGTCTTTTGTTTTTGCCCATGTTGTCACCCTGGGATAAAGGCCATGAGCCCAAGGCAGATGCTTCACACACTTAGCTGCCACTCAGGCGTCTCAGCCTGTCAATTATTCATGTGATTAAGGAACCACATGATGTTGGGTTTGGCTGATTACTGGTAATGTTAACTTTATTCACTTGTTTAATGTAGCATTTTCCAGGTTTCTCTACTCTACAAATAGTATTTTTCTCTGCTGTTAATTTAAAAAGTTCTTGAGGAGACATACTATAATTATATACATATCTTATACCTCATCAAATTTTCATTCATTAATTTAGCCTTCACAAAATTTTAATATGTGAATTAAGCAAATTTACATTTATTATTTAATTGGAATTTTTATCCTTAATTCTGTCTTACCATCTTTCATATTTTTCTGTTTATTATATTATTATTATTGTTTCTCTGTTTGCTTTTAACTTAAAAAAATATTTTGATATTTTCAAAGATTTGTACCTATGTTTGGGTAGTTACCAACATAATACTGTTTTTTATAATGCAATTAATACCCTTCGGTATCTATCATTTGACTGAATAGCTTTAAATAATAGCCTTTGATGTCAACCTATCGTGTTGTATATACTTTTAGAAATTAGCTTATTCTATGTAATCTTGCCCAATATTTAAAGCCACTTATGCAGTTGTATTATTTTTTCTTGCCCAAAACATAGAAGATTTACATCCTATTCTCCATTTCTACCCCACCTTTGATACCATCTTACGTATGTTCCCTTAACTCATTGCTGTGAATTTTCTCATCATCCTCTGTTGGATGATGTGCTTCGTCTAGAAGACATAAGTACAGTGTTGTGTGAGTACAGAGTTCTCTGAATTCTTCCATATTTAAACTGTTTTACTATAAGCTGTATCCTTAAATGGCAGTTAAAATGGATGTATTTTGGCTTTTCTTAAGACAAATTTTTGTTGCATTTGAAAATGGGAGTAAAAATTTGAGTGTTAAAAATTGGGAAATTAATTTCAAAGACTTGGAGATATATATATATACATAAATATGTATATATATACATGTGTATATATATATATATCCTATAAATATATACCTCTTTGATAATTGGAGCTTCCTAGATTATAGAATTAGGGAGAAACTTTATTTAAAAAGGGAAAAAAGATACCCATTTTAAAAAGAGACTTTGATACAGGATATAGATGTACTCAGGGATCTGATGTTATTATCATACACTAATGAAAGAGAGAGTAGTTTTTAAATCAATTTTCAGTGTCCTTATTTTCATATAAAGGATAACAGTAGAAAAGATGCAGATAAACATTTCATCTCTTGGATGGGATTTAAGCTCAAGCTGATCTCCAGAATATAGAAGATGAGAAATGTGAGGATGTCTGGCTTATACCCCAGGACCCGTCATAGTCTCTAATCATTCAGTAATATAGCTCAGACTTTCCTTTAGCAGGGAGCTAAATTCCAAGAGACAGAAATGGAAGCTGCCAATCCTTTTAAAGTTTGGGCTCCACAGCCCCAGAATATCATATCTGTTGCATTCTTTTTATCAAAACCAGGAAAGGATCAAAGGGAAGAGAAATAAAGTCTACCTCTCAATGTGAGGAATGGCATGGGCTTACAGGAGTGAAGTGGCAGCTGTTTTTGGAAAAATTACATAGACAGTGTCACTGTCCCTAGAAAACTGACGCTAAGTTCTTTGAAGGGCAAGATTTTGCTTTATAAGTTCTTTATATTCTCCCCAATGCCTCAGATAATATTAATAAATAATATTTGATTGTTGCTTGGTTTCCAAAGGTACTTAATTAAACTTTTTGTCTGAATATCATGATGAATTCTGGCAGTAAACTACAGTACTCCAATAGATGGCACATAATTTACTGATATATCTAACCACTGTGACTTAATATGGATTCTGCAGTTTCCACATGGAGAGATATATGTCATTAGAAAGACAATGTCAACAGTATTGGATTTATTAACTTCCATTACAATAAGAGTTTTTAGTTAAAGTGAAGGTACTGGAATTCTTTTTCACCCTATTCCCAGGTTGCATTTTATATGGAAAGTTTAAAAGAAGAGGTCAAGAAAGAGAACTGAGAAGGTCAGACAATATGTTCTTTGCTCTAATAACCATTTAAATCACCAGAAAAAGGTACAATCAGAGAAAGCTATGCCCACAGTTAAAGATAAGGTCACCTACTCCCTTTTAAAAAATAATGTATAATATGTACTTCTCTCTGATAATAATTTTTGCATATCAAAGTGGGCTCCTAAGAAATTTTACTTCTGATGAAATTCATACAATGCCATAACAATAGTCAAGATTTGTTGAACTGTACAAACAATATTCCATATAGTGCAACTGAATGCTTCTTTAAGTTAAAGTTTTTATTGTATTTCTTTATCCCTTTGCATGCACCCAAAAAATGTCACAGTTTTCAGACATAATAGATACTCAGTAAAATTCAATATTTATTGACTATTAACATTATTTATTAAATTTGATTCCTTTTTTTTTAAAGATCTTATGTATTTATTTGAGAGAGAGAGAGAGAGAGAGCGAGTGAGCATGAGAGGGGAGAAGATCAGAGGGAGAAGCAGACTCCCCCCATGGAGCTGGGAGCCCTTGCGGGACTCAATCCCGGGACTCCGGGATCATGACCTGAGCTGAAGGCAGTCGCTTAACCAACTGAGCCACCCAGGCGCCCTTAAATTTGATTCCTTAAATAAAATCTTTAGATAAAAAGCCAAATTTAATTAAATAGATATTTTAAATCCTTAGTTCATTCTGGATGAACTGATTCTTCTTCTTCTTTTATAAAATTAATTCTTAACCTTGGTTCCTCCTTTTTTTATGGATGGAGGGGCTAAAATGGCATTTCATTTGTTGCATTTTCTTTAAAAGAAGTTTATAAATAAAACCATTATATTCTATAAATATCTGTAACATCAACAATCCAAGGAAGTGAATTATATAGTAGAAAGTATATTCACCCATAAAAAAGGCAGACATTCAAATTATGATTCTTGATTCTAGATTTAACAGTTAAAAGATAGTAGTTAATTTATTTATCTTTCCTGAGTCTTAGTTTTCTCATTTTTTAAATGAGCACAATGTATTGTTGGTAACATAAAATCAAACAACATATGTAGAAATAATGTAAACTTAGATTTTAGTTTTAGCTTCTTGGCAGGCTGATGATATTTTTGTTCATCTTTATAACCCCCAGGACCCTACAATATGACCTTATAAACATCACACAATTCTTAAGGGTTTGACAATTGAATAAAATGATGTAAACTGAAGAAAACATTGTTTTTTAGTTTTAGAATTATGAAGCACAAGTGCAAATAGATTTCAGCATGACAACATCTATAGAACTCTTAGAAGACTTTTTCATGAGTATTTGTAATATACTCATATTCCTCCTCTTCCAACATGAAACAGCTCGGTGATAGCTCTAACAATTTGTTTTGAAAAGTACCATATATTTAGATTCAATATATTTATTTTTAAAGTAGGTTTATGGGCGTCTGGGTGGCTCAGTGGGTTAATGAACTCAGGTCTTCGGCTCAGGTCATGATCTCAGGGTCCTGGGATCGAGGTTCTCTGCTCGGCAGAGAGCCTGCTTCCTCCTCTCTCTCTCTGCCTGCCTCTCTGCCTACTTGTGATCTCTCTCTCTCTCTGTCAAATAAATAAATAAAATCTTAAAAAAAATAAAGTAGGTTTATTAAAACATCACCTACGTAACTATTGTGAAGGTCAAAATAAATACAACAGAGAGAAACCCGTTGTGTAACATGAATTTAAAATATTAACCAAGAAAATGATTTTAAGAGAGTAAAAGGTTTAGTCTGACTTATTTTAATAGAGGAAAAGATTTTCATGCAACAATTGCGACTATAGTGGTTACCTAAGATTCAATTTCTCCCATTTTTTGTAGCAATTAACCTTTTAGAAAACTATCATCTATTTGGATACAAAGTGCATTTCAAGTATACCATGCCATCCTCATGAGATAAAAAGATTCATAACCACAGTAACATGACAGAATATGCTTGGAATCTGCGGCTTGCTTTGCCGTGGCAGAATACGTATCTTAAAAGACTACTGAAATTGTGTTTGCTTTTGTCCTATTTAGTTTGTCAATTTCATCTTATCTTCTGTTAGCTAAATGTAGTATTATATACTTCCTGTAAAGCCAGGAGACAAAGCATATAGGTCACCCATTCTTATGGTAAGTTTTTAAAACTATCTTAGTCATTTACCCATTTAAAAGTTCCTCTGATAATATGGCCATGCAATGAAATGTTATTTTGCCAAGTTGCCTCAATGGATAGAAGGAATGTGCAGCCACGTGTCTCCCTAAGTGTAAGTGAGCGATGACTTCATTAGTTTTAGTAGCATACTTAGGTAATTATTTGATTGATGTACTTTACATATATATTTTTTATTACCTTCAAAGAGAGTCATTGACAACAGAAGACACATATGGTTAGAATGCATAAGCAGGTGTGAATGACATTTGTATCAATTTGGTCAAAAATAGAGTGCATCTCACACAATGTATAAGGCAAAAAACTACATCAAGTATTGTTTTTCAAACACAGTGGCACTTTGCTACTGTATGCATGAAACACTTTATACAAAATCATATCTCTGAAAATTTTATTATAAAGTAGATGGTCATAAAAGCAATTGTATTTCCATGGGGCACCTGGGTAGCTCAGTTGGTTAAGTGTCCAACTTTTGGTTTTGCCTCAGGTCATGACCTCAGGGTCATTAGATCAAGCCCCACATGGACCCCCACAGCAAGCCTGGCATCTGGCTCTGCACTCAGCATGGAGTCTGCTTGGGATTCTTCCACCTTCCACCTCCCTCACCGTCTGCTCCTCTCCCCATGTGCACCCTCTCTCTAAAATAAAGACTTACTTTGTAGGAAATATGTACCAATTGCCAGATATAAGCAAGATTCCTCAGAATGGAAATTTACCACTTTTATACCAGATTCTGCTAGAAAAGGAAGGGAGGACTAAGAGTTACATGTTCAGTTTCTCACTAGAGTGGACGTGATTAGGAAGTTGCAAAACTGTGTTTCTATTGTTTTTTAACGCATTTATTCAACCAACATTTATAGAACACACATATATGGAAGGACTTGTATTTATCCTAGGGATAAATAACTAAAATTTCACAACTACTTATTGAATGTTACTATACTTTGAGAAAGTAATCATTTGAAGAGAATATAGTGAGTCCAAAAGTAGCTACTTTTCACTATTCGGTGTGGAAAATTTCTGGCTACTGTGGCTTTATACTTACATCTTACGATATGGTCCTACAACATTCAAAGAGAGATACACAAAGAAAGGATGTGCATTTCAGGATAGTGGGAAATAGTTCTTTAAATACCCTGTCTTCATAAATTGGATCATTCTTCCAAAGACCTTGACGAGATACGGGATTATATATATATTATTTGGTTATTAGTCTCTATGGAGGTACTTCAGTTACTTCTTTCCATCCAGTCCCAGCAGTGGAAATTTCCCAGAGTTGGTTGGTTGGTTAAACTGGGATTTAGTTTTCACCCCATAAGGTTAAAACATTAAGGTTAATACTCTGAATACTACGATGGTTGGCTTCTCATGGGTAGGGATGTCATGGACCCAAAGTTTGACCATTAACGGTACTAGAGGAGACAGCGTAGTATACTACAACTTTAAAGTCTCAACACTCTAGACCTACCATTTAGAAAGTATTAAAAAAATTGATCCAGCTCATTGAATAGCCTACTATAACACTATGTAAATATACAGAGTATTATTATTTTTATTTTTGATAAAAGACACTGTAAGTAATCAACTAGTTATTCCCAGATTTATGCTACTGAATTAAATTCACAGGCTCTCTTAATTTGATAACATTTGAATTTGTAGTGGTAGTAGGTTTTGGCTGTAAGGTCAGATTATACTGTGGAAGATATACTAGGTAAGAACCTCCTAAAGCAAAAGAGAGTATATGAGTTGACTTTTAGACACAGATGTTTTAAGAGTTACATATTTTAAGAATGAAAGTATAGTAAGTACAACTTATGGTACAATATTTTCAGACAGATCTTCAAACTTGGTTTCTTCTTGTGAAAATGGGGATAATGAGTATTTTCATGGAGTTTTGAGGAAACAAGTGTAGACATGTTTTTAAATGCACTTATCACCACTCCCATAACAGATGCGCACTTAATACATGGTGGTTATTTTCTTTCTTTTCCTTCTGAAAAGTCTGCATGTGATTATCTGGTTATATGTATACACTGAGATCCATTGTTTGCCATCTTTTTTTCACAAGTGACCTGTGAAGTACATGATTTTTTTTAATCAAGTAGACTTACATAAAAGAACTTATTCCTAAATCTTAAAGTGATTATATATTTACATAAGGTAGTATTAATCATCAAGAAAGTCAAATACAGGAAATTATACATGGATCAATCTAAGAAGGATTTCTAGGTGACTAGAATCTATCTGACTATTTTGCAGCTTGACAGAGCTGGAGGTGAAGGGAAGTCTACATTTCTAATCTGAATTCTAGTAAAGTCTTCCAAAATGGAAGTCATAAAACTAATCCAGGTAGTACAGAATAAATCTCTGACAATGATTAGCTTGGCTCTTTAAAAAGGCTTTCCTGAGTATTGGTCAAAGAAAAACAAATGGGTTAATTTAATAGAAAATAAAGAAAGATAATTTGGGAAAGCTCTACCCTCAACTTTTTGATTAATTAACAGTGTATACAGCAAACTAGTGTCTAAGGGCAAGGTGCGTAGAGCCAGAATTCTGGAAACCACTAACACCAAGGAAATAGAAACAATCATCAGAAACTATTATCAACAGCTATATGCCAGTAAGTTAAACAACCTAGAAGAAATGGATACATTTCTGGAAACCTATAAACTTCCAAGACTGAAACAGGAAGAAATTGACAACCTGAATAGATGAATATCTAGTAATGAAATTGAAGCAGTGATCAAAAACCTCCAAAAAAACAAGAGTCCAGTACCTAACAGATTACCTGGGGAATTCTACAAAACATTCAAAGAAGAAATAATACCTATTCTCCTGAAGCTGTTTCAAAAAATAGAAACAGAGGGGAAACTTCCAGACTCTTTCTATGAAGCCAGCATTACCTTGATCCCCAAACCAGGCAAAGACCCCATCAAAAAGGAGAATTTCAGACCAATATCCCTGATGAAGATGGATGCCAAGATTCTCAACAAGATCCTAGCTAATAGGAACCAACAATATATTAAAAAGATTATCCAGCATGACCAGGTGGGATTTATCCCTGGAATGCAAGGGTAGTTCAACATTCACAAATCAATCAATGTGATAGAACAAATCAATAATAGAAGACAGAAGAACCATATGGTCCTCTCAATTGGTGCAGAAAAAGCATTTGACAAAATACGGCATCTATTCCTGATTAAAACTCTTCAAAGTATAGGGATAGAGGGAACATTCCTCAACTTCATAAAATCTATGAAAAACCCACAGCAAATACCATTCTCAATGCGGGAAAACTGACAGCCTTCCCACTGAGATCAGGAACATGACAAGGATGCCCACTCTCAGCACTGTTGTTCAACATAGTACTTAGAAGTCCTAACAACAGAAATCAGACAACAAAAAGAAATAAAAGGTATTCAAATTGGCAAAGAAGAAGTCAAACTTTCTCTCTTCATAGATGACATGATACTTTATATGGAAAATCCATAAGACTCCACCCCCAAACTACTAGAACTCATACAGCAATTCAGTAATGTGGCAGGATACTAAATCAATCCACATAAATCTGTTGCTTTCTTATACACTAGCAATGAAAATATAGAAAGGGAAATTAGAGAATTGGTTTTTTTTAAAAGATTTTATTTATTTATTTGACAGAGAGATTACAAGTAGGCAGAGAGAGAGGAGGAAGCAGGCTCCCTGCCGAGCAGAGAGCCCGATGCGGGCCTCGATCCCAGGACCCTGAGATCATGACCTGAACCGAAGGCAGAGGCTTTAAGCCACTGAGCCACCCAGGCGCCCGGAAATTAGAGAATTGATTTCATTTACTATAGCACCAAGAACCATAAAATACCTTGGAATAAACCTAACCAAAGAGGTGAAGGATCTGTACTTGAGGAACTAAAGAACACTCATGAAAGAAATTGAAGAAGATACAAAAAGATGGAAAAGCATTCCATGCTCATGGATCAAAAGAATAAACATTGTTAAAATGTTTATACTTCCCAGAGCAATCTATACTTTCAATGCCATCACAATCAAAATTCCACTGGCATTTTTCAAAGTGCAGGAACAAACAATCCTAAAATTTGTATGGAACCATAAAAGACCCCGAATTGCTAAGGAAATGTTTGAAAAGAAAAACAAAGCTGGGGGCATTATGTTGCCTGATTTCAAGCTTTACTACAAAGCTGTGATCACCAAGACAGCATGGTACTGGCACAAAAAAAGACACATAGACCAATGGAACAGAGTGGAGAGTCCAGATGTGAAACCTCAACTATATGGTCAAATAATCTTTGACAAAGCAGGAAAAAATATCCAGTGGAAAAAAAGACAGTCTCTTCAATAAATGGTGCTGGGAAAATTGGACAGCTGTGTACAGAAGAATGAAACTCGACCATTCTCTCACACCATACACAAAGATAAACTCAAAATGGATGAAAGACCTCAGCATGAAACAGGAATCTATCAAAATCCTAGAGGAGAACATAGACAGTAACCTCTTTGACATCAGCCACAGCAACTTCTTTCAAGACACGTCTCCAAAGGCAAAGGAAGCAAAAGCAAAAATGAACTTTTGGGAATTTATCAAGATAAAAAGCTTCTGCACAGCAAAGGAAACAGTCAACAAAACAAAGAAGCAACCCACGGAATGGGAGAAGATATTTGCAAATGACACTACAGACAAAGGACTGATATCCAAGATCTATAAAGAACTTCTCAAGCTCAACGCCCAAAAAACAGGCAATCATGTTAAAAAATGGGTAGAAGACATGAACAGACACTTCTCCAAAGAAGACATACAAATGGCCAACGGACACATGAAAAAATGTTCACCATCACTAGCCATCAGGGAAACTCAAATCAAAACCACACTGAGATACCAACTTATACCAGTTAAAATGGCCAAAACCAACAGGACAGGAAAAAACAAATGTTGGAGAGGATGTGGAGAATGGGGAACCCTCTTTCACTGTTGGTGGGAATGCAAGTTGGTGCAGCCACTTTGGAAAACAGTATGGAGATTCCTCAAAAAGTTAAATATAGAGTTACCCTATGACACTGCAATTGCACTACTGGGTATTTACCCCAAAGATACAGATGTAGTGAAAAGAAGGGCCATATGTACCCCAATGTTCATAGCAGCAATGTCCACAATCGCCAAACTGTGGAAAGAGCAGAGATGCCCTTCAACAGACGAATAGATAAAGAAGATGTGGTCCATATATACAATGGAATATTACTCAGCCATCAGAAGGGATGAATACCCAACTTTTGTATCAACATGGACGGGTGTGGAGTAGATTATGCTGAGTGAAAAAACTCAAGCAGAGAAAGTCAATTATCATATGGTTTCACTTACTTGTGGAACATAAGGAATAAAATGGAGGACTCTAGGAGAAGGAAAGGAAAAGTGAATTGGGGTAAATCGGAGGGGGAGATGAATCATGAGAGACTGTGGACTCTAAGAAACAGACTGAGGGTTATGGAGAGAACAGGTAAGGGGGGAAGCATGAGCCTGGTGGTGGGCATTAAGGAGGGCACGTATTGCATGGAGCACTGGGTGTGGTGCATAAACAATGAATCTTGGATCACTGAAAAAATAAAATAAAAATAAATAAATAAATAAACCTAAAAATTCCAACCAAAAATAAATAAATAAATAAAAGAAAGTAGTGCAGTTGGGGATGGCTGAGGATATAGTTATATAAAACTACATTTTAGAAAATTAAGCTTAGGAAAAAAAAAGAAAAGAAAATTAAGCTTAGGAGGATAATATTTTTTTCTTTAATAAGTAATAAAATTAAAAAAAAATAAAAATCTATAGTAATAGTTACCAAAATAATTTAACAAAAAGCAAAAATGTCTGCCCATCACCACTGTAATGCTTTACTACAGATAATAGACAAAATAAAAATATATATATGAGAGAAATAGACATTTAGAAAGAAAACAAAAGAGATTAGCGATTATTTTTAAAAATATGACAATGGAATTATTATTTAAAGATTATAAAATTTTCTTCAAGAAAATTCAAAAGAATTAGATAAAATATGATTAAAACAATTACAGAGTCAATTAAAAACTAGGTACAGAACTCAATAAAATATCCAAACATTTATGTATATATCAGCCAGAGCTAGTAAAAGAATATAATAGAGAAAAAGATGGCACTTTAAAGGGTAAGAAAACTTGTTACAGAACAAAATAATAAACACAAAATGTGCAAGCTTTTAGAGTAAAAAAAATACTGTAAAGTTTATCAAAGACATGAGAGAAGACTTATATAAACCAAGTGCCACAGTAAATGTAAAAGTGCCAACTGTATTTTAAATAACTAATACATTTAATACAAATGTTATTTTAAATATTTAATAGTATTATTACAGGACTTGAGAGTTTATCTTCATATCTACCTAAGACTGCAATTTCATAACAATATCCAAGAAAATTATGAAAAACTGATGACAAAATTTAGATAATTCTTTTTTTAAAAAGGGTTTATTATTATTTTTTTTTCTTTTTAGAGAAAGAGAGAGCATACACACAAGTGTGGGGAGGGCACAGGGAGAAGAAGAGAGAGAATGTTAAGCAGATTCCCCACTGTGTGGAGAGACTAACCCAGGGCTGGATCTCAGAGCCCTGCGATCATGACCTGAGCCAGATCAAGAGTTGGGAACTTAGCCAACTGAGCCACTGAGGCACCCCTAGATAATTATTTTATATAATATGAATACATTCTATAAAGATGTAGCAACCAAACTTTTAACATGGCCATAGAAATAGACAAATATAACAGTGAAAAATAATAAATGGCCAGGAACAGATTCATAAAAAAGTAGATTTTCAAATATGTGTTGAAATTATGAATTATATTATTGTACATTAATTGATTAACCCTTAGGGGAAACCATTAGTTGTCCATTTTACATTATACATAAAAAACAAAAATTAACTCATAGGAATCAGAGAACTAAAGTTTAAAATTATTTGTAAATTAACAAATATTAAAGAATAGTTTTATAAAATTTTTTAGATAAGTAATTTCCTAAGCAACACCACAAATCAACTAGAAAGTGACAGACTGACTTGACCACATGAAAATTAATATTTCTACTGCACACATGAAGCTAATACAACAGTATGTGTCAATTATATCTCAATAAAAAATTAAAATTTCTGAAAAAAGTTTCACAAAGTGATAAGAACAAGCAGAAAAAAATCACAAAATAAGATATTGGGGATAAACGATATAACATAAAGATTAATACAGTGACATAGAAAAACAAATCCTGTAAAATCTGATTAAAAGATATAAGTAGACAATACATTAAGTAGAAAGATCAGAAGTAGCCAAATGAAAAAATGATGAACCTCTCTATACAAGAAATATGAAAAAAAAATCAACCTTGATTGTAATATAAATAAATACAAACAATGTTTTACTCATCCATTTAGGAATAATATTCAACCTCATCTTGACAAGATTTAAAAATGGAAGGAATGGAAATTGGTTTAGCATTTTTAAAATGACAATTTGGCAATATCTAGTATTATTTGAAATTTGCCTAGTATTTGTTTCAGCAAATCCACTACTGAAGAAATACTCACATGTATGTAAAAAATGTAATTGTTACAATATTATAATAGTTAAAAACTGAATGTAGTTTTGAATAAATTGTACATAAATTCTATAGCAGACCCCGTATATGACACACACTGTTAGATGTGAGCATTTACTTTATGTATAATAATGATTACTAGTATTGATATCTGTGTTGAATATTTTCCATTTATCTTCTAGATTCCCTCTCCACCCATCTCCAGGCTACTCTGGACCTGGGAAGATAAAAGCTATGCACTACAACAAGAGACCTTTGGGACTTCTACTTTTGTTTGGGTCCCATCAGTAAATAAACAGAGAAGATGAACTAAAATAAGGTTGGGATATTTGATTTCCTCCATGGCAAGTTGCTGTGGGTTAGATGCTTCTGTCTAATAAAAGCCACAGTTTCAGTTAGATCCACCCTGGTTTCTAGTAACCATTCCTACTGCTCACTTCCTCAGGCCTTGAGACAGCACCAGTCCCTGCTAATGTGAGCCACAAGGTTCTGCAGTATGCCTTGTTTGTTTTCTTAAGTCCCATCACACCTTTGTAAGTAGTGCCTACAGTTAACTCCCTTCAAATTGTCTAATCTGAGTGAACCATACATTATTGCCAGTACCCTTTCTGAACAGTATTCTTAACAGTATTCCATTTTTTTTCATTGCTGGCAGAGCTCCCTTTTTTTTTTTTTTTTTTTCAGCCCTCTAGCTCCTTCCCTACAGTCTTTTAGAGAAGGTCATCCCTTTCCTCAACATAATGATCAATCCTGATTACTCTGAGTTAAACATGGTAATTCTATTCATTTCACCAGCAATTGTTTTAGGAGTGGTTGGGAAATAAGGTAAAACCTAATGAGGGGCTTCTAGGAAAGCTCTCATGAACTTAAAAAAGAAGATACACAAGATGGGGCAGTTTTCTGGTAGGCATTGTGAAGTTTGGTTTGATGCCTGGGGCTGACTTGGGTGCTACACCATTGCACCACTGAGCTAACATGGCACAGGAGGCACAGAGTGTGAATGAGCTGACAAATCTATCAGTCTTAGGGCTGCCTTCCCTATGGATCCTCTTCTGTGACATAACACATTTTCTTCTTATTGTTTAACCCATTTTGAGTTAGTTTTCTCTTACTTTCAGTTGAAGGCACGCCCTCTGACTTGAATACTATTGAATGCTAGAAAGGACTAAAAAAAAAAAAAGGTAAATTGGCTTTTATTGAGTTGTGACTATTTTCAAAAATAATTATAATCATTCACAAAAGGAAATAAAGTGTGTATATATATATGTAGGTAACTTTACATATGTATTTAATTTTATGCATATTAGATTTAATAATACACATTAAATCAATATTAGATTGATATACATCATTATGTGACTAGATATTACTATATAAAAATATTAGATTATACTATGTTACTTAATGTATCTTTTATATATAATAACTGATATAATACATATACAATGATATAATATCTAATGATATTCTGCCCCAAATATCCAAACTAAATGTATATGCATATTACTTATGTAAGTGGTTTACTGAATGTTCTGGAATCAATAGAATATTAAAAAAAATAATTACACTTGACCCTACCTCTCTAAACCCACTCATCATTTTACAATCCCTTCCCTTGTGTGTAATACTTGGCAACCTGATAGTCCTTCTGAACAACTCTAGGGAGTCATAAATAACCCATATCTCTTTATTAAAATACCTAGTCTTACCTAATAGCAAAGCTCCTATCTTTCATTATATTTAATTTTTTTTTCAACCTGATTTGAGCATGCCTTAATTTTATAAGCCTACAATAGGGAAGTTAAACCTTTAGGTCTTCAACTTTTTACCACCTTGTTGTTCTACTGCCCTCATTCATGCTGCCCCTGGCTCATGTAGAAACTGAAAAAGAAGAGGAAAGGGAGAGAAATCATCTGAATTTACTATAAGTGTATAGTCTGGCATAGGGGCCATATATGCATTATACTGACAAATGCTCACTTATTTTCTCAAGGGGTTTATTTATATAAAACACTGGGATGGCAATGTGCCCTCTACATGACCATTTATCTATTTCCTCAGCCACTGAATTCTTGAGTTCCATCCCTCCGTAGGGGATAGATGTAGAGGGGATCTGTTTAAGATTATCCATGTCTTCCTTTCTGTAGGAAGACACACATCTGGCAAACACATATCTTTGGCATATCTTTTGTGTGTAGTAAACCTATATCTCTTTGGAGTCTCTCTCTCAAACAATTCTAACCAGGATTTATATTTTGAAATTTCAAACTTCTAATCAGTCCATATTCTCAAACCCTTAGACAAAGTTCAAGTTTTCCAAGTGCTTATTTCAAGTTCTGCCAGAATTAGCCTATCATTTACCCTTCAAACAGAAAAGACTGCTAAGAATCCATTAGGTTGTTAAAGAAATTGGGAAATAAGACTTTCTTTACAGGAGCATTTGGTGTGCTGTGAAATGTTTCCTGTTCTCTTCTCTTGTAGAAAGGAAAAGGAACATAACTTGCCACCTAATTGAAAAGTCAACCATTTAGCTTGATATAGCTTTGATGATTCCACACTTTTACACTACTGGAGGTGGGTCCTAAGGATGGCATTAAAATTTTGTAATGTCCTGTATAAATGTTTTTACTGCTCTTTGAAAATAACAAACAAAAAAACTTGGTTCATTTATACATGCTTTTGATACATGCTTATACATATTTCAAAATGATCTCCTTGGAATGGCCTAATAGTTTACTACTAAAATTTGCAATGCTTTGTTAATTGGTGTTGTCTCAGCTTTGAAATAACTGACACTGAGTCCTCAATTAAAATTTAAGACCTAGGGATGCCTGGGTGGCTCAGTTGGTTAAATGTCTGCCTTTGGCTCAGGTCATGATCCCAGGGTCCTGGGATCGAGTCCCACATTGGGCTCCCTGATCAGCCAGGAATCTACTTCTCCCTCTGCCTGCTGCTCTCCCAGCTTGTGCTCTTTCTCTCTCTCTCTGACAAATAAATAAATCTTTTAAAAAAATTTTTAAGACCTAGGAAATTCTGTTTTAACATCTTATCGCTAATACTAGATATGTAAACACGTAGGAAAAAACTGGTGGAATATACCAAAATGTTAACAGAGGCTGACTCTGGAGAAAGGATATGAGATTGGGAGTAGCTCAAGTTAGGGAACATTTAGTGTTTACAACATACACTTCTTTTTGATTTAGATTATAAAAATCAGTATTCATTTATCATTTATATACCTGTAAATAACAACAACCTTTTAAAAAGTGAGAGGAATTAGACCCTAGAAACCCAAACTACTAGAAAATTCATTAGATCATAAAATGTTCAACCATGAGAATTATGCATATTTTTAAATCACTGAATCCTTGGATTTGAGACACTAATCTTGCTGCATGGGAAATTTAATAAATATGTATTGAATGCAGAAACAGAAGTGAAAATGACATACTCCATGCTCCTAATCAGGGAGTTAGGGTATATCATGCTTTTGAAACATTGAGAGATATCGTAACACCCCATACCTCTCAGGTACTACTACAGGGGAGGAGAAATTTTTCTTCCTAACTTTATGAGATTTATGTAGAATTAAGGTTTGCTCTCTTGAAAATCAAGATGAACATTTGGCCTTGGGCCTTTTGGTCACATTGAATATAGTATTATGAAAGCCTACGTATGTAATGAAACTGTTTCTCTGCCTAGGCACTCCTATAGTAAAAGGAAAAATCTGCTAAATCTCAGAGGCTGTACAGGTAGATTGGACTATAACAGTATTAACAGAGACTTTTCCAGCTCTGTTTGAAATAAACACAAAATTTACTAAAAAAATTTTACTTATCAAGAAGCCTCCATTTACGAAAACATTAATCTATTAAAAAATATAACCCTGCAATTAATTTAAACCATATAAAACTAACCTACTTATCACCAAAAACATTAAGCACAATATTGATTATATTTTTGTTTGTTCTCTTAGCATTCTGAAGGACTTTCAGGAATATTCCAAAATCTGTTATTAAAAAAAAAAAGACTGGAGGGGTGCCTGGTGGCTCAGTTGATGGAGCCCCAAGTCAGTCTCAATGCTGTGTGTGGACCCTACCTAAGAGTCTCACCCTCTCTTTGCACAGCCCCCCACCTCCACCCCCAACCCCACTCTCAAGCTCTTTCTCTCTCAAACAAAACAAAACAAAAAAAAAAGAAAAGAAAAGGACTGGAAAAGACTGTGTTACTCTACAGCAAGATGAGATATTCAAAATCTTTCTTCTGAAAACTTATTTGAATAATAATCACTGTAGAAATCTAAATGTTTAAAGGCAATGCTAAAGATTATAATTGTTATGGATTTGAGACAGCAGTTATCTCTTACCTTGTGTATCTTTTGATCAGAGCCGCTCCCTTCCCTTTCTCAAATATCCCCTTCCCAAGGTCAAGGGCAGAATGGAAAGGGAATAGTGGTTTGTGTTTCCTAAAAGACCGAAAGCATGACCAGGATTGTCAAATAAAGGCTGGACAGGAGTCTTCATCCTATGCTGCGGTGGAGAGTCGGGGAAAGATGGACAGTGAACTAATTGGCCTCAGGATTTTCACACCAGCTGTTGGAACCCTTCTCTTGATCATTGCTATAGGGTTGCTGACTGTGTGGGGCTGTGCTATAGAAACCAATAGCAAGAAAAGCCTGAAAAGTGAAGAATGGCTGTTAATTAGATGGTGGTGAATGCTGAGCAGGGATAACATGGGACTGCCCTATCTTGAGGAGAAATTTAGCCCATGTAATAGCCTGCACATTAGTGACAGCAAAGGATATCAACAAAGGATGGCTTTCTAAAGGTTGAGACTTTATTCTAGCCTCAAAATTCCTCACATAGCAGAGGTTTATCATTCACATATCACTGTCAAAAAATAACAAGAGCTTCCAGATTTTCTACTGAACTTTACAGATGTTTGCAAAGCATTTATGTGGCTCTTAAAGGTAAATGTGTTCCACCAGGCTTACGTAAACGCTATTAGGATGAATACACCTCCTAAGCCATTTTTCTCTTTTCACTGTCTTTGAGTTTGCAAATATTACCTTTGAAATGTAAATGGAACTTCCTTGTTCCCTTACTATGGCATATACTCTCAACTCTAATATTGAAACAAAAATAGAATTATCATGCAACGAAGCTGAGGTCCCTCATTTGAGATCATATAATAAAGAATCCTTCGTGTGTTAAAAATTTGACATAGAAGTCTGAGAGGTATAAGGAACAGTGCAAACTCATTTAATGTATACAATCCCCAGACATATTTAATAGGATTTTTAAGCATAACATCTTATATAACTGCACAGAAAAAGTAGCATTTCAATTGTAGTCTTTTATCATCAGCAGGAAACTAGAAAATAGTGCTTCCTATGCTAAAGAAGAATTTGCTGGTGATTACACTTTTTATAGTTGAGCTCCTTATAAATGATTTTCTCCACTTGTAAAGAAAGTGGTAGTAACCACCCATATTTTAACAGAAGAAGTAGAAAGAAATAGATCCATCTGCATCACATTGCACTGTATTGGGCTTCAGAGAGAGACTCCTCGATCTCTAGAAATTTTGTTTACAAAGATAGTTTCTATATACTTGGCAATAACTTCAGTAGTTCTGTAATTTACAAGCCTTCAAAAAATATGAAATTGATAATGTTCCAGGCATTCAATAATGCAACTGCTCTAAAGAAGCCTTTCTTTTCTCCCTGCTCCTAATTTAAATGGATGGCCAGTGGATATTTTTAAATGAGTGAAGCTCTGATTATATATTAAATTTTAATGCTAAGAGGAATAAAATTTTGTTAATGAAGTTTGGGTGGCCACAAAACAATGCATTGCTTCCTTGGAAAATTCAGGCATCCAAGAATTTCTAAACATCCTGCAAGAAATAGAGACTGAATCTATAAAAGCTAATTTAGTTCTGTAACTTCCAAATGTAGAAAAAATATATTATTTGAAAATCCTGTCTTCAACTCAAATGGGATCTAACCTAAACTGGGGAGATAAGATTATTAGAAATAGGGCGCCTGGGTGGCTCAGTGGGTTAAAGCCGCTGCCTTCGGCTCAGGTCATGATCCCAGGGTCCTGGGATCGAGGCCCACATCGGGCTCTCTGCTCGGCAGGGATCCTGCTTCCTCCTCTCTCCTCTCTCTCTGCCTGCCTCTCTGCCTACTTGTAATCTCTCTCTCTGTGTCAAATAAATAAATAAAATCTTTAAAAAAAAAGATTATTAGAAATATTAAATTCCTTTGATTAATAAAGGGGGGTTTTAACAGAAATGCACATGTAAATTATTTTAATGAGGGTGAATTCCAGGTTTTATAGTAATGGCAGTAACAGCAATTATTGACCACTATTGTAAAATACTGACGGTGTATTATTCTCCAGATACTGTAAGGGGTATTTTACATACATCTCATTTATACCCAGACCAATTTTATGAAGTACTTTTATTCTCAATTTATGGATAATTAAGTGATAATTCTAAGGTCACATGTGGCTCATAAGAGATAAAGTTGAAATTCAAATACTAGTCCCTCTGATTCCATAACCTCTGCTCTTGGCAATTGCTGTAATTGTGTAATGCTGCCTAGTACTTCTCACAAACATAACGGTGTAAAACAAGCATTTATTGGTCTTACTGTTCATGGTTCTGGGGGTTGACTGGGCAGGAGAGAGTGGTTCTCTATGGGTCTCCCGTACAACTGCACTCACACAGTGGCTAGGGCTGATGTTATCACAGAGGATTGCTCACAGGCCCAACTGCTGTCCAGGGCATTTTACACATGTCACTACTTGCTGCTTGGGCTTTCTCAGAGCACAGCGGTGGAGTTCCCAGGGTGCGTGTCTCCAAACGTAGAGCCTGAGGAAAGCTTTATTCTTTTTTCTAAACCAGCCTTTAAACTCTTGCAGCATGCTGATGCTGTATGTTAGGAGACAATAAGAACAGCGTATTTTTGGGGCACCTAGGTGGCTCAGTCGGTAAAGCATCTGCCTTTGGCTCAGGTCATGATCTGAGGGTCCTGGGATCAAGTCCCTCATTAGACTCCCTGCTCACTGGGGAGTCTGCTTCTCCCTTTCCTCCCTGCTCCCTCTCTCTCTCTCTCTCTCTCTCTCTCTCTCCAATAAATAAATAAAATCTTAAAAAAAAAGAACAGCATATTTTCAAATGTAAAAGAAACATGGTCCACTTCTTAGTAGGATTAATGTTAAAGAATCTGTGATATCTTTTCATTAATACTGACTTTTAAAAATTGTGGTAAACACATGTAACAAAATTTGCCAACTTAGCCATTTTTAAGTGTAAAATTCAGTGGCATTGACTTTACTGTGCAACCATTGCCACTCTCCATCTACAGAACTCTTTTCTTGCAAAATGGAAATTTTTTTTAAAGATTTTATTTATTTGAGAGAAAGAGAGAGCACAAGCACAGGGAGTGGCAGAGGGAGAGGGAGAAGCAGTTTCTCCCCTGAGCAGGGAGTCTGATGCAGGGTTCGATCCCAAGACCCTGGGATCATGACCTGAGCTAAAGGCAGACACTTCAGGTGCCCTTGGTGATGACTGAGCCACCCAGGCGCAGAAATTCTTACCTCTTAAAAATAATCCTTCACCCGGTTGCCCCAACTCCTGGCAACTACCACTGTACTTTCTGTCTCAATGATTTTGATGTTAAGTGGAATCATACAGCATTTGTCCTTTTGTGACTAGCTCTTTTCACTTAGCCTAAAATCTTTACGTTTCATCCATGTATGTAGCATGTGTCAGAATTTCCTTCCTTTTTAAGACTAAGTAATACTCCATTGTAGGTATACACTACATTTTGTTTATGCATTCATCTGTCAATGGACACGCATGTTCTTCCATTTGGCTATTGTGAATAACGGTATATAAACATGTATGTATAAATATCCCTTCAAGGAGTAGAATGGCTAGGTCATATGGTCATTCTACCTTTTTTTTTTTTTAACTGCATACTGTTTTCTAAAGCATATACACCCCTTTACGTTTGCATCAACAGGGCACAAGTCTTCCAGCTTCTTCTCATCCTCACAAATATTTGTCATTTTCTGTTTTTGTTTTGTTTTGTTTGCCTTGTTAATGGGTGGGAGGGGGTACTCATTGTAGTTTTGATTTTCATCTCCATAAGAATTATTGGTGTTGAGAATCTTTTCATGCTTTTTGGCTACTTGTATATCTTCTTCGGAAAAGTATCTATTCGAGTCCCTTGTCCATTTTTAAATCAGGTTGTTGGTCTTTTGTTGTTGCATTTTAGGAGTTCTTTATGTATTCTGGATCTTTTCTATACCAGATTTATGATTTACAAATATTTTCTCCCATTTTATGGGCTGCCTTTTCTTTCTTTTGATTGTGGATGTGATCTATTTTTTTCTTTTGTTGCCTATGCTTTTAGTATCATATCCAAGAAATCACTGCAAATCCAATGTCATGAAGATTTTCCTCTATATTTTCTTGCAGGAGTTTTAGAGTTTAGGTTTTATGTAAAGTTTTGATCCAATTTGAGTTAATTTTTGCATATGATGTAAGACCAGGGTCCAGTTATATTTCTCTGCTTGTGAGAAGCCAGTTTTCCCAGCACCATTTGTTGGAGAGACTATCCTTCCCCACTGAGTGGCCCTCGCACTGTATCAAAGATCATTTACTAATTTATGCGAGGGTTTATTTCTGGGTTCTGTGTTCTGTCCTATTGTTCTATATGTATGTATTTGTCTGTTTACATACTAGTACAGCACTATTTTTTGATTACTCTAGCTTTGTAATAAGTTTTGAAAACAGAAAGTGTGAGCCCTCTAGCTTTGTTCTTCTTCAAAACTGGCTATTTGGGGTCCCTTGAAATTCTGTAAGAATTTTAGGATGTGATTTTTATTTCTGCAAGATATATCACTGGGATTTTGACAGGGTTTGCATTGAATCTGTAGATTCAAATAGAACCTTTTTTTTCCTATTTTATACAGTAAATAAGATTTTTTAAACTTCCTTTTCAGATCGCTCATTTATTAGTGTATAGAAACACAACTGATTTTTGTGTATTGATTTTGTGTCCTGCAACTTTGCTGAATTCATTTATTAGTTCTAATATGTATTTTTCTGTTTGTTTGTTTTCTGTGCAATCTTTAGGGTTTTCTACATATAAGAAAGACCATACCTCTGGGAACAGAGATAATTTTGTCTCTTCCTTTCAAACTTGGATGACTTTTATATCATTTTTTCTAATTACTCTGGCTAAGACATCCAATACTACATTGAACAGAAGTGGTGAAAGTTAGCCTCCTGTCATATTCTTGATCTTACAGGAAAGCTTTCAGTCTTTCACCATGAAGTATGATGTCAGTTGTTGTGAACATCTTTTAAATTACCATAATAATTTTTAATATTTTGTTCAATTAATGTCATCTTCATACTCAAAACTTTACTGTATTTATATTTAAGTGATGAGACATCACTAACTATACTTCTTGTCCAGTTATGCAAGAATGAAAAGATAAAGAAATGTCAAAGCAATCCAGGGCTAATGACAAAGTGCTTGCCAATTTATCCAAAATGGAAATATGAAGCTAAAGTTAACATTATTAGATTCAAGACTTGTGGGCTTACTTGGAATTATTTTGAACTGTAAAGATTAAAGCTACTACCTTTATAAATGAAGGCAGTTATTATTTAAAATATAATTTAAGTATGTCAGTGGTAACATTTCAAGTAAGTAAGGAAAGGAGAGTGTTTAATAAACAGTATTGAGAAAATTAGGTATTGATTTGAAAAAAATTGATTTCAATCTTTAGCTGCCACTGTTCCTAAATCCATCCCAGAAGGACTAAGGAATTAAGCAGGAATAATGAAGCCATCGAAGTATAAAAAGAACGTATCAAGACAGTTTTTATAATATTGGGGTGCAGAAGACCTTTCAAAGAATGACATAATAGCAAAGATTGACATACATGACAAAATAAAAGTTAAAACTTCTGAATGGAAATGACAAAGTTGAAAGGCAAAATGGGGAAAATCATCACATATATATGACAAAGAATTATTAAAAAGTGGGTAGACTGGATAAAGAAATTCTACCAAAAATTTTTTAAAAGATTCTCCAAACAACACCCCCCCAAATTCACTAATAGTATAAGCAGATAATTCAGGAAAAAATAAAAACACTACATGACCAATAAACATTTAAAATTGTTTGACCCAACCAAGAATTAAAGGAAAACAGTATTTATTTTCCTGCTGGAGTGGCAATATTAAAAGGCTTGGCAATACCTAGTATGTGAAGTGTACTGGCCATTTGCTTATTTTCTCTTAAATCCATTCTTTGCTTTCTCTGCTTACTTCTTCATTATAGAAGGACCGAGTCCTCTGGGCTGCATTCCCCAGATACTCTTGTCAGCTGCCTTCCCGATGAATTTGCCAAAGGAAGGAACTGGCAGCAGAATCAAAACTGGATAAAAGAAATAACTCAAGTTTATTTTTTTCCCATCTCCTTTTTAGGGCAGTGCCTTTGGCTGAATGACACTGCCTCTGTGGCTGAACTTCCAGCTGATAACCCCAGCTTCCTGATACTGGTAACACCTCCTACTCCCATTATCCTTCTGCCAATGACACACCCAGCAGGCAAAGCAGTGGGAACAGTCCCCTGGGTTTAGGCAATTAGGGGGTACACTGTGTGAAGAGAATTTCTAAACCATACTGAAACCAACTAAAAGTCAGTCTCTCTCTCAATAGACAGATAGATAGATGATAGATACACAAAGATATGAACATAAACTATGTGCTAGCAATTCTAAGCAATGTCCTCCCATCAAGATCACCACTCCCAACATACTCCTCCTCCTGCCTCCCACTTGGTATCCTACCAATCCAGTCTGAGGAGTGATAGCAACAGCTTCCCGCTGTTACTAATCTCAGGGTTGCCTCACCATCCCATCTGGTTTCTCAACTCTTCCATTATCTGTGTCAGAAATTTTTCTGTTTTAACCCTAGAGGTTCTAGTTTTTCTCTTTCAGCCCTGACTGATACAGGAATTATGGAATCTGGCACTTATTTTTGGTGGGTGTTAGGATGAACTTTTAGATGGAATTTAGTCTTATTTCTCCAGGTTTCGACGTGCATTTACTTACCACAGAGGTGAGAATAAGGGGGTACAAGGGTTTGTATTTTCTAGCTTAAATTTGTTTGTATTAGTTACGTGAATTACTTTTACAAGTAAAAAATAATGCATTTCCAATTTGAAAAGAAAAATAATGTCCCACACCAGAAGCATATACTGTCAGCATGAGAAAGTAAATGTGCATCTCTGATTGTCACGATGTGTCTAGAGGAAAAAAATTCTAAAAAAACAAATATAAAAATCTTAGTTAAAGAGAAGCATGACTGGAATAAATCACAATGTAGAGGGAGGAAAGTAATCAATGGTGAGGGATGGGCCTGCTGCTCAGATGCAATTAATTTCTAAGCAAAAGACTTAATGAACTGGGGCATTACAATATATGTTATGAAACCTGCTGTGATGAAACAGAAAATAGGAAGCATACTAGCTCAAAGGGACATATTCTGATTTTCTCAAAAGTTTAAGAAGTATGCAGGTTTTCAAGGGATCACTTTTAACAGGCTACAAAAAGCCAGTGAAGTGAGAGCCATGTATATTATTAAAAAGCAGGGATGGATAATTTATAGTCAGATAAAGCATGCAGTACTCAGCAGTGAAAAACACCAGTTCTCAAACTAGGTGACGCAGGTACCTAGGGAATGCAGTTATTATAAGGTACTGCACAGCCAACACGTTTTAGTCACAGACTTACTAAGTAATGTGTCACATTTCTATGAGACACAACATATTGATGCATTTGGAATCAGGCAGATCTGAGTTTGACTCCTTTATCTCCCTAGCAGTGAAGCCCTGGACACATTACTCATGCTCTGCTACTTTCTATTTTTTCATCCACAGAATGTAGACAAAAATCTTTATATCATATACTTACTGTATAAGGTGAAGAAACACCTTACTTCTTAAAATTGCTCAAAACTTTTCTGTTCTCTAAAAACCCGTATTTTGATGAATAAAATGAAGCTTTATTTATGTTTCTGTATTCAATATTGGTTTTCTGCCATTATGAAATCTTCTCAATCAATTACTGTGAAAAGTATGACTACATGATGTTGGGATCCACAAAATGTTACAGCTCAGACAGATTGTAACCAACTACATGTAAATATTATGAGTATATGAAGTGGTGACGCTAAAGTTTTATTTAGGATAGGCCCCATAGTATAATAAATAAAAGTTGTCATTTTTAATGAAATCAGTATGAGTAGAGCAAAATCCCCACAAAATAACAACAGTTTGGAGACATTAAAATGTCAGCAATCTAAGAGATAATGTGGGATTCTTATCCAAGTTCTGTGATATTAAAATAATATCACAGAAGTGATTACATAGAAGTTTTACATAGTTTTATATTTAGAAGTTTTATATAGTAATTAGAAGTTTTAGAAGTTTTAGAAGTAATTATTATAT
Source organism: Ailurus styani (assembly GCA_002007465.1). Classification (NCBI taxonomy): domain Eukaryota; kingdom Metazoa; phylum Chordata; class Mammalia; order Carnivora; family Ailuridae; genus Ailurus; species Ailurus styani. The sequence continues at coordinate 5,271,878 of LNAC01000068.1, forward strand.
ATTTTTAAAAGATTTTATTTATTTTTTTGAGAGAGGAGAGAGAGAGCAAGAGACCACACATGGGGAGAGGGAGAGAGAGAGACTCTTGAGTAGACTCAGCTGAGCTCAGAGCCTGACTTGGGGCTCCATCTCATTACCCTGAGCCCAAATCAAGAGTAGGATGCTTAAGAGACTCTTAATCTCATGAAACAAACTGAGGGTTACTGGGCAGTGGGAGGGTAGAGATAGGGTGGATGGGTTATGGACATTGGGGAGGGTTTGAGCTATGGTGAGTGCTGTGAAAGGTATAAGCCTGATGATTCACAGACCAGTACCCCTGGGGCAAAAAAAAAAAAGTGTAGGATGCTTAACTGACTGAGCCACCCAGCCACCCTTAATTATTATATTTTTAATAATAAATAACACACAAAGCATCTTGCTATATGCCAGGTACTTTCTAAGCATCTCACATAAATTAACTCACTTTATTCTATAAAAATTCCATAAAATGACAATGATGATGATGATAATAATGATGATGATTCTCATTTTACAGTTGAGGAAAAGGAAGTATAGTATAGGTATCTGAATTCAAGAAAACGAGAGGTATAAGTATTTGTTAGTTGAATTGTTGGCTTAAGAGTAGATTAGCATAGTACACAAAGCAAAGCTATGAGACACTGAATGTATTTCGAGTATTCCACCTCTATCGTTAGTATTTGAATTCAAAATGATGTTACTATAGCAACTACTATCATGGCATTTCTGTTCCTGTGTTTTTTTTAGATTCCTTTTATCAGAATGATGAAGTTCTTATTAATTACTACTTTTCTGAGACTTATTTTAATGCATTTTTTCAAAAGGTTTTACTGCATCTATTAAATGGACTATAAGACTTTTATCTTTTATTCTATTATTATGATAAATTAGATTGACTGATTTTCAAATTGACCTAATATTTGCATTCCCTGGATGCATTTCATGTGGTCATTATGTATTGGTCTTTTCTAATAAGTATATGCATTGCTGTATTTGATTTGTGACTACATTATTATGAATAGTTGTGTCTATGTTTATAAGGGATATTATTGGTCTGTAGATTTATTTACCTGCAAGGTCTTTGATTTTAGTAATGTTCTTATAAAATTAATTGAAAATACTTCTTGGCCTTTCTATTTTCTGTAAGAATTTGTGTAGAATTAATATTATTTCTTCCTTAAATATTCAGTAGAATTCGCCAATAAAATCACCTGAGTGTAGAGCGTTTGTCTGTTTGGGGGAGGGGGAGGTGTGTGAGGGTGGAAGGTTTTTAGCTTTGAATTAAATTTCTTCAGTAGACTATTCAGGGTAGCCATGAAGGAATTTGTGTCATACAAATTGTTAATTTGTTGACATAACGTTGGTAACATTCTCTCATGATCCTTTAGGGTCTTTAGTGATCTATAGGATCTTTTAGTGACAACCTCTATTTAATTTCTGATATTCGTGATTTGTGTCCTCTGATTTTTATTGATTGGTCCAGCTAGTTGTTTACCAATTGTATTGATTCTTTTCAAAGAACCAGCTTTTAATCAGTTAGTTTTATTTGTTTGTTTTTATTTTAGTTGGTTTGCTTCTACTCTTATTTTTATTATTTCCTTTCTTCTACTTGCCTCTGACTTACTTTGCTCTCCTTTTTCTAGCTGGTTGGGGTGCAACATTAGGTTGCTGTTTTTAGACTTTTCTTAAAGAAAAAAAAACCCTAAAATATTCTTTCTAAGTACTATTTTATCCCACAAACTTTGAAAGACTATGTTCTTATTATCAATCTTATTTTGAAATATTTTCTACTTTCATGGGTCATATCTTCTTTGACCAATATATTACTTAGAATTGTATGGTTCAATTTCCAAAAATCCGGGGGTTCCCCAAAGATAGTGTTGTTATTCATTCCTAAGGTAATAACATTGTGATCTGAGAATATACTTTTTATGATTTCAATCATTTTAAATTAATTGAAACTTGTTATATGGGACAGCAATATGGTCTTAGTAAACTTTCAAGGAAATGTGTATTCTACAGTTTATGTATATGATATTTTACAAATAGCAATTAGGTCAAGTCTTTAAGAGTGTTATTCAAATGCTCTGTCTTTATTTTTGGGGATAATAGTACTATCAACTGCAGAGAGGAGCATTAAAATATTTTGTGATTTAGGAGTTATTTATATCTCTCTTTAATTTTGCCAAATTTGATCCATGTATTTTGAGGTTACTTTGGGGATATAAACATTTATTATTGTTATGTTTTCCTGTTCAACTGACCTGACCTACTTTTGTGATTCTGAAATGTTCCTCTTTATCTCGGATAATACTCTTCATCCTGAATTCTATTTTATGTGTTATTATAGTCACTCCAGCCTTGTGCTTACTATATGCATAGTATATATTTTTTCTATCCATTTACTATGAATCTATCTGTTTATCTATATCTAAAGTGTGTTTCCCATAGGCGACAGGACAAGTAAGGTCTTGTACTTACTCCTTATGATAACCTCTGATTTTGATTGGAGTGTTTAGAAATATAATTATTGTTATGATTCAATTTAAGTCTCAAAATTTGTTTTATGTCTGGGTTCTTTGATATTTCTCTGTTCCTTTCTTCCTGTCTTCTTTGGAATTATCCCTTTTAAAATTCAACCAGGGTGTGTTCTGGTTATGTGTCTTGATTTTTTTCTTGTTAAAATGATTATTATATACATTTTAAAGTTTTTTCATTTAAAATTAATATTTTTATTTTATTTAAATGTAGAATCATTCATTTCAATCTAAGTCCATTTAACATTCCCTTGCCATTTTTTATCTTACTGTTTTCATATGTATTATACATTCATACAGTATCAAGTCCAAATGATAGTGTTAAAAATTTTATTTAAGAAATCTTGGGAAGATGGTGGATTAAGACGACCCTAAACTCACCCCAACACATGTTTACAACAAGATATCCCTAACATCCAGTAAATACACCAGAAGGGGATCCGAAGACTGGCAGACAAACTCTACAACTAAATGTAGAGAAGCTGTATCTGAGAGGTTAGGAAGGGCAGAAGTTGCTTGTAGGAGGGAGGGAGGTGCTGGAGAGGAGAGCAGAAAGAAATAGTTCCTCACATCAGGGAATCCACACACAAGTCCTCATAATGTCTAGCTTTGAAAACCAGAGGGGCTGAATTCTGTGAGTTTGTAGAGCAGGAGGAGGAGCCTGGAGCTTTAAAAGTCAGCTGACTCAGCACTAGGAAAGACTGGAGGGCAGGGATAGCTGGATCCCAACCTTAAAGAGACGACAGCCCAAGGAGAAGCGACATAGAAACATTAGTTTGTACAACACATGGAGCAAATGGGAGGAAGATCTGTTTATATAGATTTCAGAGCCTGCTGGAAGACTTCTCTGGTAACAAAGGAACTGACAGTCACCATTTTCCTCCCCTGCCCTCCATTATAAACTCAGGGGCACCTGTGGGAGGTGGTGGTGCACAGACACTTGCTAGCTAACCTGCTAGTAGTGGTACACACGCACATATTTTTGTGCCGACTCCCTCACTCCAAGCCTGCTGCCCTGGGCGAAATACAAATTTCACTAATGCCCTGCTCAGCCACTACACACAGATACTGCACTCCAAGCCTCCATGCTCATGAATTGGAAGAATAAATACTGTTAAAATGTCCATACTATCCAAAGCAATCTACAGACTTAATATAATGCCTAACAAAATGCCAACAACATTTTCCACAGAATTAAAACAAACAATCCTAAAATTTGTATGGAACCACAGAAGATTCTAAATAGCCAAAACTGTCTTGAAAAAGAAAAACAAAGCTGGAGTTTTCATAATTCCAGATTTCAAGTTATACTATAAAGCTATATTAATCAAAACATTATGGCACTGGCACAAAACCAGACACATAGTTCAAAAGAATAGAACAGAAAGCCCAGAAATAAACCCATGTTTACATGGTCAATTAATCTTTGACAAAGGAAGAAAGAATATGTAATGGGAAAAAACAGCTTTTTCAACAAATGGTGTTGGGAGAACTCAACAATCACATGCAAAAGAATGAAGCTGGACCACTAGCTTACACCATACACAAAGATAATTCAAAATGGATTAAGGACCTAAATATGAGACTTGAAACTATAAAAACCCTAGAAGAGAGCATAAGTTGTCATTCCTCTGAAATCAGAAATAGCAACATTTTTCTAGATATGTTTCCTGAAGCAAGGGAAACAAAAGCAAAAGTAAACTATTAGGACTATGTCAAAATAAAAAGATCCTGCACAGTAAAAGAAACAGTCAACAAAACTAAAAGACAACCTAATTAATGGGAGAATATATCTGCAAATGACACCTATGATAAAGAGTATACAAAATATATAAACAACTTATATAACTCAACACTGAAAAATAAATAATCCAATTTAAAAATGGGCAGAAGACATGAACAAACATTTATCCAAAGAAGATATATAGATGACCAATAGACACATGAAAAGATACTCAACATCACTCATTATCAGGGAAACACAAATCAAAACCACAAGGAGATATCACTTCATACATGTCAGAATGGCTAAATAAAAAACACAAGAAATAACAAGTGTTGAAGAGGAAATGGAGAAAATGGAACCCATGTGGACTATTGGTGGGAGTGAAAACTGGTATGGCCACTGTAGAAAACAGTATGGAGGTTCCTCAAAAAGTATAAAGTGGAACTACCCTATGATCCAGTAATTGTACTAGTTGGTATTTACCCAAAAAATACAGGATATATGTAGCTCTATGTTTATTGCAGCATTATTTACAATGGCCAAGTTTGGGAAGCAGCCCAAATGTCCATCGACAGTTGAATGGATAAAGAAGATGTGGTATGTATATGAAGTGGAATGTTACTCAGCCATAAAAAAGGAATGAAATCATTTGCAACAACATAGATGGAGCTAGAGAGTATAACGCTAAGTGAAATAAGCCAGTCAGAGAAGGACAAATACCATATTATTGCTCCCATATGTGGAATTTAAGAAACAAAATAAACAAGCAAAGAGAAAAAAGAGGAGAGAAAGAGATAAACCAAGAAACAGACTCTTAACTGTCAACAATAAACTGATGTTTACCAGAGGAGAGGTAGGTGAGGGGATGGGTGAAATAGGTGATGGGGATTAAGGAGTGCACTTTTCATGAGCACTGACTAATGTACAGAATTGTTGAATCACTACATTTACACCTGAAACTAATATAACATTGCATGTGAACTGGAATTAAAATTAACAACTTAATAAAAAATTTAACTTCATACAAACATTAATTTAAAGAAACTAGGAGCAAATATGATTTTATTTACCCACATATTCACTATTTCTAATACTCTTCATTCATTCTTGAATATCCAAGTGTCCTCTGTTATCACTTTCCTTCAATTTAAAGAATTTCTTTTAACATTTATTTCAGGATGGTCCGGTGGTGGCAAATTTCCTTGATTTTTCTTTATATTAAAAATATTTTTATTTTTGCCTTCATTCTTAGAGGATATTTTCACCGGATATAGAATTTTTTGTTGACCTTTGTTGTTTTGTTTACCTTTCAGTCCTTTAAAGAGGTTTTCCAAAGTCTTCTAATCTTCATGCTTTTTGTTAGCACTCTCTGATGTTTTGGATTTTCTCCCCATTTTTAATATGGAGTTTTTCTCTAGGTACTTTAAAGACTTTTCAAAAATCTTGCCTTTACCTTAGTTTTAGCATTTGACTTTTATGTGTATAGGTGTGAACTTCTTCAAATTTATCCCGTTTGGGTTTCACTAAGCTTCTTAAGTCTATAAATTTATATGTTGCAGCAAATTTGTATAATTTTCTGCCAGTGTTTCTTCAAATACCTTGTCTTCCCTATTGTCTCTCTCCTCTCCCATTTAAGAGATTATTTTTATTAACATGCAAGTCCTTGAAGCTTAGTATATCTTTCAGTGTTTTATCTTCTGATTGGATGATTTCTATATGTCTGCCTTCAGTTTCAGTTTTTCTTCTCTTATATTCCTTCCACTGTAAAGGGCAGCTACTAAGTTTCTTATTTTAGATTTGTCTTTCAATTCCAAAATTTACTTTATATTTGTACTTTGTCCTTTTTTAATATTTTCTACTTCCTTTCTAATATTTCCTCTTTTTTAAAAATTTTACCTGACCACTAAGCATAATTATATCAGCTTCTCTGATAATTCCACACCCAAAGTCATCTCTATATTGGCACCTGTTTACTTCCTATTCTTGAGACTGAGTCGTATGTTCTTACTTCCCATATGTAATGATGACAATTTTATCCTGGATATCTTATGTATTATGTTATACAGACTATGAATTCTACAGTATAGTCCCCCCACAAATATGCATGCTTTGTTGTATTGAGCAATTAACTCACTTAGATTCAAACATTAAATGTCATACAGTGACATAAACCAGCTCAGACCTCCGTTAAGTGCTTTCTGCTTTGGATCAGAGCTGCTCTCAGTTTCTGCCATAAGATTCAGGGATCAACTACAAATTTAGGCTACATATCAACTTTTCCCTCTTCTTTGGTTTATTCTTTCAAGGGTTTTTGTTTCCACCTCCAGTGTGCTTTTATTGCATTGACTTTCTTTCTTTGATTTCTCAAGCAAGATAGAGAAGAGGCTCTTTTCAGAGTTTTGCCATTCTTATATTGCAATCACAGCCAAAACTATGGCCACACAAGGGAAGCAAAAATAAAACTCTGGAGGGGTGCCTGAGTGGCTCAGTAGGTTAAGTGTCTGCCTTTGGCTCAGGTCATGATCTCAGGGTGGTGGGATCAAGCCGAGCATGGGGCTCTCTGCTCAGCAGGGAGCCTGCTACTCTTTTTTCCCTCTGTCTGGGGTTCTGCTTACTTGTTCTTTCTCTGTCAAATGAATAAAATGTTTTAGAAAAATAAAGAATGGGGGGAGCGGCAAGATGACGGAGGAGTAGGAGACCGATTATCATCAGGTCCCAGGAATTCACCCAAAGAGCTATCAAACTATTCTGAACACCTACAAATTCCACTGGAGATCGAAGAGAAGAAGAACAGCAATTCTAGGAACAGAAAATTGACCGCCTTCTGGAAGGTAGGACGTGCAGAGAAGTGAATCTGCGGTGATGGGAAGATAGACCCCGGGGGGAGGGGCCGGCTTCCGGCAAGGGAGCGAGCAGCGGAGCACAGACTCGGAACTGTGAGAAGTCGGTTCCACTGAGGGACGTCGCCCCAGAGGCCAAGCGGGGGGTGAAGCCCCTGCAGGGACAGTGTGGTCTCAGGACCCACGGGGACACAAAAAGACCAGGGGTGTCTGAGCGCGACCGAGCTCCCAGGTCTCAGAGAGAAGCCGGCAGGAGAGACGGAGCTGAGCTGAGGTGTCTCTCAGCTCGGGGTTACCTTGGGCTGTGATCTGAAGCGCAGCCGGGCCACTGATTTGTGAGCGGGGACCCCACGGGTGGCAGACCCGGAGAGACTCACCTTCCTCCTCTGGGAGCAGCGGTGCAGGAGCGGCTGCAGGATCTGCCGGGTTCAGAGATTCTAAACGGGGCCACACCAGAGACAGAGACACTCGGTCACAGGCGGGGTGAGCTCGGAGAGCGGCCGGAGACCAGGAGACGGGAGGGACTGCTTTTCTCTGAGGCGTGCTGAGGACTGAGGCCTCAGGCTCTTGGCTCCTCTGGGTCGGAGACTGGGAGCTGCCATTTTCAGTCCCGGCCTCCAACGAGGTACGAAAGCGTTTAGGGAACAAAAGCTCCCGAGAGCGAACCCGAGCTGATTACTTAGCCTGGCCCCTGGCAAGGGTGGTGAGAATCCGCCTCAGGCAGAGACACTTGAGAATCACAGCAACAGGCCCCTCCCCAAGAAGACCAAGGGAAAAAAAAAAAAAACATCCAGTTAAAAAAAAAGTCAAATTCAAGATTGCTGAACATTGCGGAACTTCAGAAATACGGAAAAGCAACGGATTCAATTCATGGCTTTTCCCCCATGATTCTTCAGTCGTTCAAAGTTAAATTCATTGAATT
>LNAC01000069.1:456-23982 GCA_002007465.1 Ailurus styani
GAGTCTGTGCTCCGCTGCTCGCTCCCTTGCCGGCAGCCGGCCCCTCCCCCCGGGGTCTATCTTCCCGTCGCCACAGATTCACTTCTCCGCACGGCCTACCTTCCAGAAAGTGGTCGATTTTCTGTTCCTAGAATTGCTGCTCTTCTTCTCTTTGATCTCCGATAGAATTTGTAGGTGTTCAGAATAGTTTGATAGCTCTCTGGGTGAATTCCTGGGACCTGATGATAATCGGTCTCCTACTCCTCCGCCATCTTGCTGCTCCTTCCTGTAAAAAAGTTCTAATCTTACTTTATAATTCCACTTAAAAGCATTGGAGAAAATGTCTGACAGTCTCCCACAGACCTCTCTGGAATCAGGCATTCCCATTTGTTCTTGTTCTTTTGGCTTTTGTTGGTAGTGCTTCGGTGCCTGCCGTGTTGTAGCCGAGTATAGCTCATGTCACCCCCATTCCCATCACTCAGACTTCCCCACCTCAAAGATGTGGCTGCTGTTCTTGCCAAGTTCAGAGATGGCTCCAGGTGTGCTTCCCAAGCAGCCTGTCTGAGGGGAGCCAAGGCTGAGCCATCCGCAAGGTATCTGTGTCAGCCTCTTCATTATCAATTTATCAGATGAAAGAGATCAAACTGCTCAGCTGCCTCTTTAGTCTTGAACGCCAAGCATCTGGTGTTTGATTGTGTATTGCCACGGAAGAACACAATAATCCTCAAACATTTTGATCACAAGTACATTTGTGTGTGAAGAAAAATGTCTCCCTGCTGGTAAATGTCTTCTTAGCTTTGATAAAAAGGTGTGGAAGATATCACACCGCACCTCAAATTGCCAAGGAAAGCAAAGACTCATAGACTCCTTTGGAGTTCGGGGAAGACTGCAAGATCGTTTAATTCAGTTCCCGATCTATGTAACTTCTATAAATTTACAAGTGAAAAAGTTGGTGCCTAGAGAGAAAGTGAGTGTCCCTGATCACTTCCTTAGTTAGCAAAGGGTGGCAGCAGGGCCCAAATCAAAATTCGGACGCCAGTTGGTGGGAGGACAAGAGTGGCCTTGCCTCTGGTTCCAGCGGAGGCAGAGCTTTGAATGCCCCCACAGGCCGGTGTGAAGGTGTGGGACAGGGCAGGGTGAAGGGAGATCAGGACTGATTTTTGTCCAAGGGCACGGCCATTTGGTCTGACTCTGACATTCCCATGGACTGGTGAGTTGGCCTTCGAGATGGGCATCCTGCGTTACTCTCACTTTATTGTTTAAATCAGCCTGGGCAGGCTGAAATAGTAAGAAATGAAGGGAGTTGAGAATTTTGAAAATGATTCAAGCAGGAGAAGCAATGCTAATTCAAAGTAAAGTGGGGACGCTTAAGAAGCATGATGTAGTCACTGAGTTGTTGACTAACTTTTTTTCCCAAAGCCCCAGCCCTAATTTAGCAGGGACAGCATCTCCTAGTGCAAACTGAGGGGTACAGCTGCAGGCTTCCTGTTGAAGAATCTCCTCCCCAGGAGCCAGCCACAGAAACTCTCAACCACTGAGCATTCTCGATTCCTCTGAAAGCACGTGTCCCAGACTTGGCGTGGTTGGACTGGAAAATCAGTCCATCCATGAGTAGCTCACTCTCGCCAATGAAAGCTCTGAGGGAATTGAATGGGGGGAAAGTAAGATGTGGTGATATTGCATGTATAAGATAAGGAGAAAGAAAAGAAATATTGTCCATTAATCACATATTAGGTGCCAGCCACCATGAGAAGGGCTTCACAGACTCTATTTTCTTTAGTCCCACAATAACCCTGTGAAGTGGTATTGCATTATTTTCTATCTGAGGAAAATGAGACTCATGGAGGTCAATTAATTGCACAAATTCACAGAGCTAATGAACATGAGAGTCACAGAGATAGTCAGCTGTTCATTAACACTTGTGCTTCCCAATGTAAAAAGGTAGAGCTGCTCTGAAAAGCCCTATGCCATTTCCTCAAAAATTTAAAAATAGAATTACCGTATGATCCAGCAATTCTCCCTCTGGGTATATACCCAAAATAATTGAATGTAAGTACCCCAAGAGATATTTGTGTATCTGTGTTCCTAGTACCATTGATAACAACAACCAAAAGATGAAAGTGTCCATTGTCAGATGAGTGGATGAATAAAATGTGGTGTACACATACAATGGAATGTTCTTCAGCCTTAGAAAGGAGTAAAAGTCTGACACATGCCACAACACGGATGAACCTTGAAAACATGCGAAGTAAAATAAGCCAGACACAAAAGGAAAATATCACATGATTCTCCTTGTATGAGATGCCTACAGTAGTCAAATTCACAGACACAGAGAGCAAAATGGTGGTCACCAGGGTCTATGTGGGGGAGGGGAAATGGAGAATGAACAGGAGTGGAGTTTCCTATTCACAAGATGAAAGGGTTCTGAAGATGGGTGGCAGGGTTGGTTGCTTAATGCCACTGAACTGTATACTGAAAACTGGTTAAACTGGTGACTTTTATAATGTGTATATTTTACTACAATTAAAAAAATGATGTTCCCCCTTACATATTATAGCCTTATTACTTGGGGGAATGCGTGCCCAGCCAGTAACTACTTTCCCTAGCTCCCCTTGCATCCTAGTGGGCCAAATGAATAGTTCTCACCAATGCAGTGTGTGTGGAAGGAATGTATATTGCTTCTGAACCCAGACAGTTAAGAAGCAGATGTGCCTTCTCCACCCTGTCTTTCACAATCGGCTGGCAATTCCTCGAGAAAGCTGGGACCCTGGCGAAGGGAGGAGCCATATAGTGGGAGGAGCCTGGCTCCCTGAATCTCCATATGGTAGTGAATTGCATGGGACTTAGGAGAGTGGGAAATACAATTTTATTTTAAGTTACTATAATTTTGGAGTTTATTGTTACAGTGGCTAGCATTTCCCTAAACAATACATAGAGGGATTTGGTAATGGGAGGTAGAACCAAAAAGCTGGAGCACCTCTAATGTAGACAAGGCCAAGAAACACGGCCACAAGAGGCCTAGAATTAGCTTGAGCACAACCAGCAGACATAGGGATGGTCAGCGAGGGTGGATTTTGAACTGGAGTAAGGGGAAGTCTAACCCATTTGATATGAAAGACCTTGTCCAATAAAGATGGGACCAAAATAAAAATTGGTAAGGACTTATGACCTAGAGGAAATGTTAAGAATTAGCTTCCGAATTACAAGAAAGTAGGTGATGGTGACCCCACCTCAGAGATCAGTGTCTAAAATGAATTTTATAATCATCAATGCGACCATAAAAACAGACCAGCAACATTGTCGTGACTGTGATTTTCACTCAGTTATATAGAATTTTAGCTTACTTATATTATAAGATGCCTCCTGACTCAGAATAATTGCCATGAGTTAGGCCACGGGAGTTTGGGAACACAAAAGAATTGGTGAACACTGAATTTCACACGATTATAAGAAGTCAGAGTTTATGCTGCAATTCTCACAGAATATTATAGCTGACCCTGAGGCTAGGGAACAAGGCCACTGTATTTATTGACCACAAAGCTTCTGCCAATAGGTGATAGAGTTTTTCATTTATTTGTGATCCAAATATGGAAAGTATCTTTCTTCTGAAAGAACTTGTATTTTTAGCTTAACATACCAAATAGAGCATTTAAGTAAAGCAGAATCAGAGAAAGGAGTGCTTGGATTAAAGAACAGAAAATAAAACTGGGTGGGCGCTACCATCCCTCCAAGAAGGTTCTAGTGTTGTCTTTCCCAGTGTCTATCTCCAGTGGTCCCTGGAGAAGAAGCTAACAAAGCAGAAGAGAAGCATGGGGTCCCATTCAAGGCAGTAAACCAGAGGAGCTTTCAGAGATGGAAATTATGAAATAGATGATTCTTCCTGGACTCTTTACCCCAGAACATAGCATAGGGAGCAGGAGGTGAGAGATAAAGGAGCCCGCAGCATCCGAGGAAGTGTTCTTTTTTCAGGCTTACAGTAGAATAATCAGGAACCAAATGTGGAACCAGGTTCTGATTCCATAACACGTGCAGAGTTGGACCTGAAGCAGTTGGAGCCCACACCTCTGTTGGGTACCAGTGTAGGTGCTCACGCACTCAGTAAGGTTACATGCGTCCAGGTGAGTCACAGCCCAGGCTCGGTGATGTCAGCGTGTGCGGTTAGAGAGACTCACTGCGCTGAGGTGTGTCCGCATCACAGGGAACCCCACAAGGAACCCCACTGGTAAAAACAGCACAAGCCCCATCCATAATAAAGGCTTATATGTACACACATATGTAATAGCTTTTGAGAATTAATCAGAAGAATCCAACTTTCAGGAAGAAGAAACGGTGCGCCTCAGAATGCATAACCCCAGGCCGGAAGACCCTAGTCAGCAATCACGGCTGAGAAGAAAGGCCACCATGTTTCCAGAAGTAGTGTGAGGCTGTTCTTGAACCTACTTTGATTCCCCTTCTAGGAAACGCCCAGGCATCCTGGGGACGAGAGAGCTGAAAGAACCCTGCTCCTCGGTGACCAGGCAGCCACCTTGGGATGTCCCACCTAAAAACAATCTCCACAGAACATGAGAAGAAGAGTTGTTTCCCTACCTGTCAGCAGGCAGCAGGCAGCGAGGTAAGAGGTTAAGGGGGGTGGTACATCAAGGAATGTTTGAGGCTGTCACTGGATCAGGACAGCATGTGGATGCCTAGAGCTCATCCAGTAAGCAACCCGGAATCAATTCTGGATGGGAGTCAGAGGTCACAGGAAAAAAAGACTTGAAAAGCACAGAATGATCTAGGTCAGCAATTCACAACCTTTGAGGTCTCAGCGCCCCTTTTGCCATCTTAAAATTTTTCGGGTACCCCAAAGAAAGTTTGTTTATGTTGGTTCCATATTGACATTTACTATGTTAGGAACTAAAGTTGATCATTTGAAAATATTTATTCACTTAAAATGGTAATTAGATGCATTACATGTTAACATTTTTATGAAAAATAGCTATATTACCTCAAACAAGTACAGAGAAAAGTAATGTTATATTACTTTTTTACAAATCTCTTTAATATCTGACATAAAAGGAGACATCTAGATTCTCAAATCTGCTTCTATATTTAGTTTCTTAGGACTTATTGCTTTAGTTGGAAGATAGGATGAAATCCTGTCTTGTATAGTTACATAGTTTGAAGATGGAGTACTATTTGAGTAGTCTTCCCAGAGAACGATAGATCGTCTTTGATACTATACCAAAACCCAAAAGTAATGGTTTCTCGCGGCTGCAGGTTAATTGCAGTGTGGGTTCTGAAAACATATCACCTATCTACTCCGTTCTATAAAAATCTGTTGGTTTATCTTGCACTTTGAATGAATCTTCTGTACGTGCATAATTTTTTAATATCATGTATTGATCATTTGGAAGATGTTGGTTCACTGAGTTATGCCAGTCTACCTTTCATTACCTTTCATTATCCACTGTCGAATGTTGACTACTTTTCATTATCAACTGTCAAAAAAAATTACCTTTTAAATACCTCCCCTTACCCTTTCAGAAAAGTCTTTAAGTGCGAAGTAGCAGCACAGCTCACAGCGGCTGATGCAACTTTTCTACGATTTTAATTTTCATGTAAAAGCTGAAACTTTATCGCGGCAGCAAACAAACAAAATTGTCAGTTGTTTTCCTTGAAGGTAAAGACTTACTTTGTCCATTTTTGAAGAAATGGCTACCAAATACCCAAGTCTAAATAACCATGATGTGCCTGGTAGTGATACTTTAAAGTAAAAAATGTTGTTTCGCCAAAAAAAAAAAAAAAAAAAAAAAGTTTAGCTTGCAACTCAAAGAATTACACAAATGCTCTTTTCAAGACAAGCACTCAAGCGTTCTACTTCAATATGTAGAAGTGCTTTATGCATACATCCCGTTTCATTACCCAGAATATTAAACTAATGCATGCTCAAGATTCAAGGTTTAATAAAATTAATACTTTATACTGCTTCACTGAAAATATTCTTAAGCAAAACTGATTTTTTTTAATGTGACTGTGTGGCAGTGAAAATACATCTCTGTAAAACTGCCTTGATTCATACACCAATCCATTTGCTCACCATTGGTTTTGTACCATCATAACAAATGTCAGCACAGTGGGGGGAAAAAACTAACTAATGTTTCAATATTGTTATGAAAGTAATTTATACCTCTCGGACCCCCTGTAGAGAACTTCCTGGGGTCTGTGGGCCTCACTGAGAATTGCTGGTCTGGGTCAATGGTTCTCAAACTTGCCTGCTCATTACAATGTTTAAGATGATTTGTTTTTAAATCCCAATGCCAAGCCACACTTGGACTCAGAATTTTGGACAGTAGGACCCAGTCATCAGTATTTTTTAAAACTCCTTAAGTGTTTTCAGTGTACAGCCAAATTTGAGAACCACTGACTGACTGAAGTTCATTCCAGTTCCGTTCCTATTAAATGAAAGAGGTGCGAGAGCTCTGAGCCCCCAGGAAGTACCAGCAAGTTCAGGCACATACCAGACCCTGTAGCTATAGGGTGGTGTATTCATATGAAATCCCAGAAAATACTCTGTGATACCTGATTCCCAGACTCTGACCCATGTTTCATCATCGTTGCTAAATACAGCAGCACACTTTGGGCAAGAATGTATACAGTACTGGCTAAGGATTTCAGACTAGTATTAGTAGTAGTAGTATTCCCAACTAGTACTAAATTTCTGATACGTACTTGCTTTGTGTTTTGGCCAAAATGCTTAGCATCTTTGTTTCCTTGCGTGTAAAACGGTGATGATAATAACATCTATCTCAGTGGGTTGATGAGAGAATTAAATGAGCAAATACATGGTAACTCTTAGAACAGTTCCTGGCACGTCGGAAGCACTATTTTAAGCGTTGGCTATTAATATTATATGCTAAAATGTTTCATTTCTCTCTTTTTGTTCAATGACATCAAAATGCCTAAGAGATAATATTTCTTGAATAAATCAATCTAGAGGCAGTGCATTAAAATAGAAGAGATGCGGTTGTTCCTGGTGTTAGCTTGCAGGAATTACTTGGCCTCTCGAAGTCCAAGCCTTATCTGCAATGTATGGATTGTGCATTCAAGACATATGCATGTAACATACTTGGTACAAAGTAGACCATCACTAAATTGTAGCTTTTAGAATTTGTTTTTAATCATCTTATGTAAGTCATGATCCTGTTTGGGCTTTAGATTCCAAACTGGAAAGTGGCATAATGGCTTACATTAAGCCCATTTCAGATGGTGGATATGCTGATCAAATCATTCAACATATGTGAAAATCACTAATGTTGTGACTCAGAAATGAGAGGGCACATGTTCTCTATGTGTTCAGTGTCCTAGAGACCTTTCTGTCCCACAAGGCCTAATACTCTCACCATTTAAGACATCTCTCCACCTTAAAGAAATGTGTTTCTGGAAGGTCCCTGTTAAAATGTGCATGGAGAGAATGGTATATACACTTTCGCTTTCAGTAACCACAATAAATACCTAACAAATGACGGTCTAGTGAATTCCATGAAGTTCAGAATTCAGATTTTAGAAGTTCTTTGGTATTTCCCAATTGAATGGCCAAAGATGGAAAATCATAGTAAAAAGAAGAAAGAGAAGAGGAGAAAACATGCTAATCTGCGTCTGTTTCTCACTTGCCTCCAGCACAGCATCAACTGCCATTAGTTCCATTTCACAGATGAGGAAGTGGAGGCTTGGAAGAGTCATGTGACCTGTCTAAAGTTTATAGATAAGTGACAAGAACTGAGATTCAAATCGGATCCAATTCTAAAGACTTGTTCTTAAGGGCTACAGCTTATTATTTTAAAAAAAAGGGGGGGTGGGCAAAGGACAAGAGGCAGAGTGAGTATTAGGGAGGCATGAGACCCCCTAACCATAGGACTGATGAGACCAGGATGTTAGAGATTGAAGGTGTGCCCCCAAAAATTCCTATGTGGAAACATAATCCCAATGTGATGGTATTAGGATATNCCAATGTGATGTTATTAGGATATGTTATTTGGGAGGTCTTTTAAGTCGTGAGGATTAGCCCCTCATGAATGGGACTGGTGTCCTTGTAGAAGAGACGCCAGACAGCTCCCTCACCCCTTCCTCCATGGAGGACACAGTTTAAACACAGTGGTCTGAGAACCAGGAGGCTGACCCTCACCAGACGCTGAATTTGCCAGCACCCGGGTCTGAGGCTTCCCAGCCTCCAGAACTGTGAGGAATAAATACGCCCCCCCCCCAACTAGTTTGTTCTGTTATAGTAGCCGAAATGGACTAAAAAGAAAGAGAGAAAAATGATAATAATGAGGGACTTGCTCAGTACTTTGACAAGAAAAACCCACCAACAGCGTCAGAATTCTGCTTTAAAATAACCCAAAACAGGGGGCTTCTGAGTGGCTCAGTCGGTTAAGCGTCTGTCTTTGGCTCAGGTCATGATCCCAAGGTTCTGCAATCGAGCCCTGCGTCAGGCTCTTTGCTCAGTGGGGAGTCTGCTTCTCCCTCTGCCCTTTCCCCCCACTCGTGTTCTCTAAATAAATAAATAGATAGATAGATAAATAAATAAATAAAATAATCCAAAACAGGGTAACACAATCATATGCACATACTGTGGCTATTGCAGATTTTAGAAAATACTTTTGTTCTAAATTTTCTATGCAGTTTCATCTTCTGTCACTAAACAGCACCAGTCCAAATAAGACCTTCCTTTCTTATTCATATTGCCTACTCTGCTTGGCATACAGTCCTTTCTCTCTCTCTACCCAGCGCCTGTGTCTCCTCTCAAAGCTCAAATCTGGTCTTACGTCCTCTGGAAAACTCCCATGTCTTTTCCTCTCTTCCCAACTCATGTTGGTCCATATCTCATGACTTAAACGGTGTTTGTTTATGCACAGTATTGTCTTCTATTCTTCATTGATTGCTTTTGACTCCTAACTGGATTCTCACAGGGTGTGTATTCTCTTTTTTTTTTTTTCAGAATGAAAAGTCTTTTTTTCTTTTTTATTTAGAGTAAAAAGTTTTATTATATAATTTGTAGTAAAATTTTTAAATAGAATAAACTATGAAGAAGGAAGCAAATACATACAAAGTCCCATCGACCAGGGAGGTAACCATACTAACCTTTTGATTAATAAGCTTGCAGGCAATCCACTCTTTGTGCACACACACACACACACACACACACTCACATGCATATATATGTGCACGCACAAGCCTACATAAAATTTTTAAAAAATTAAAAGCTGCTTTAACTTTCTTTGCATTTACTAACCCTTTATGGATATCTTTTTATATTGATAAATATAGAATATCATCATTTATAATGACTGCAGTGTTTCTAGTTGCATGGTAGATATGCAATGATGTATGTAGTCATTCTCCAGTCGATGGGGATTAAGTTGCTTCACACTTTTATAAACAGCACCCAGACAAACAACTGTGTACAAATGCCTTTTCATACTTTTCTAATAATCTCATTAGAATAGGTTCCTAGAATTATAATTGCTTAAGGGGATTATTTTGTTTTCTTCATTTCTGTTCCCTGTAACACTTGATATAGAACTGCGTGCAAAGAAAATACAAGCCAGAGAGCCTAGGGGTAATTCAGCCTGACAGATACAGGAAGTCTCCAACATACCAACACTGAATAATACATAGAAATGTAGATACATTTCTCTGAGAAAAATCTACTCAGCCTAAATCCGAACACCCTGTGTCTTCCCAGGAAAATGTCTTTTGTTTTTGACTCAAAAGAAAGTTCTTAATGCTGATGAAGAGACAGAGTAAGTGAACAGTTTATTGGCAAGGGAAAAAAATACATGGACGAAATGCCTGTCAACTAAAATAGCTGTCAGAAGCATAACAGAAACCAAGAAAGGATCATGATTTCTTTGCATTGTAATTCAGAACCTGAATATATTTTCTTTCAGTAGCACCAATGACCGGTTCAAATATCAGTTTACAAAAAGCACATTTAACTTAAAATGTACCTGACTGTGTTCATAATACAATGTCAACAATATAGAGCCGAACTCATTGCATTATGTCTATGGAAAGTATATCCTGCATCATAACTACCTAAATTAAAATTTTACATGTTAAATATAACCAAATCATAAGCGGAGGGCCTGCTGGTAGAAGTCATTTATGTTTTACTTTGGCCAAATGTTAGTGATGCTTTGTGGTGAAGACTCCTGTCAGCCTGAGCCTCAGGATCCTCATCATAAAACAAGAGTGGCCAAAAATAAATTCAAATGAACCTTCTAGTAATGAAATTCTATGATCTTATCAATCCTTGAGGAGCAGATTTCCTGGAGAGAACTATTCATTGAAGAATATTTACTTTTCGTTGGGACCTGATTAGACTAAGTGAAAATAAATTTAAAATGACTTGGGAGGAACCCTGTGTAACACTAATTGCTAATTACATTTTTATGCTAATCGTAATTATTAGAATGTAGAAAGGAAGAATTACTTACCTATAATGGAACTGAGTTTGAAAAGACAATGTTTGTAAATATTTTCTAAAATAAAATGATATGACATGATTCCCACTAACAACCAGAGGGAAAACAAGGACTAGGTTTACTCTACCCCAAGAAATAATTTAAAAACTAAAATAAATATATGAAAAGACAGTTTTCAAGAAATCAGATATCAGGAAACAAAGGATAGTGATCTGTGAGAATCAGGAAACCAAAGTGAACTGTACAATTGCACCAATTTACTACCTGGAGAGAATTGACACACGATAGCACAGGAAAGGGGAAATTAGAAAGATTCCATTAACTCTGAGTTGTAAAGATAGAGCTGGTACAATGGGAAAACAAAGGAGGCTGAACTTCACAAAATAACAGAGTGCTTCAGAGATCTACAGAGAATCTTCTTTGAGTCTTCAGCTGAGAGTACTTATCAGATCATGTGTGAGAAGACACTGCCCAAAGCGAGGCACTAAAACATCCAAAGAGATTTATTATAGGGACTGGCTCATACAATTATGGAGACTGAAAAGCCCCATGATGTTTAGTTTGCGAGACAGAGAAAAAGGAAAGACAGCGATGTCATTTATTGCAAATCTAAAGGCTGGAGAATTAAGGGGCCAATGCTGTAAGGCACAGTCCAGGTCTCAAAGTCCAAGAACCAGGAGCACTGGTGTCCAATGGCAGAAGATGGATGTCTCAGCTTAACCAAAAAAACAAATTCATCCTCTTCCACAGTCATGTTCTATTCAGGCTCGACAGATTGGATGAGACCCACCCACACTGTCGAAAGTAATCTTCTTTACTCAGTCTACCAATGCAAATGATTATCTCTTCAGAAACCCGCTCATAGACACATCCAGAAATCATGTTTTACCCTTTATGTGGGGATCCCCTGGTCTAGTCAAGTTGATTCATAATGTTTACCAACACAGATAGAGTAAGCAAGAAAGATTTTGCCTCCATAGTACTCGAAAATTAGCCCTAGATTAAGTGTTTTCTGCTCTGGGGCAC
Source organism: Ailurus styani (assembly GCA_002007465.1). Taxonomy (NCBI): domain Eukaryota; kingdom Metazoa; phylum Chordata; class Mammalia; order Carnivora; family Ailuridae; genus Ailurus; species Ailurus styani. The sequence goes on from LNAC01000069.1 coordinate 11,928, forward strand.
CTGGGTCGCTCAGTCAGTTAAGTATATGACTCTTGAGTTCAGCTCAGGGCATGATCTCAGGGTCATGAGATTGAGCCGGTGTGGAGCCCTGCTTCAGGCTCCATGCTGAGCAGGGAGTCTGCTTGAGAACCTCTCCTTCCGTCTCCCTCTGCCCCTCTCCACCCCCATTCACGTGGTGCTCTTACACTCTGTCTCTCTCAAATAGATAAGTAAATGTTGAATAAAAAATGTGTTCTGCCCCACCTAACAAGTTTATAACCCCAGAAAGGCCTGAACTATTTCAAAGAAAATTAACCATATCACTGAGCTACAACAAGAGTATTTATAGGAACAACTTTAAATGGCCTAATAGGGTACAATTGGAATCTCTGAAGGAGGGAAAGGAGAGGGGAAAGAAATAAATATTTATTAAATAAATCTTGAAAATATGCATGACAGGACACTATCCTACATTCTTTAAAATACTTGTTATTGAATAGCATTTTCAGTATTAATAGAAGAAAAGTTTTAAAAAGAAAATGTAGCATATTCAGATGTGAATGAAATATAGATTATGCCATACCACCATTCCTATGCAAGAAATAACCCAGACAATTTGAAAAAAAAGTCATAATTTAAAGACATTCAAGAGCTATAGCAACAAAGAATATTCAATAAACTAAAATTCCAGGAATGGAAGAGTCCTTATAATGAGAACAGTCTTCCATCAGTCATTTCTTTCCTAGGATGTATTTGCTGACTCCGTTACAGAATTTTCTTTTCCTTCAGTGCCCGTGATTCTTGGTCTTGCAGAAGAATGAAGAGGTAGACTGGACGAAGAGTGGTAGGCAGCAATGCAAAGTTTATGTTTATTGAGCGATAGCACAAAGCTCCTGGAGAGGACAGGGACCTGAGAGGGTTGCCACCAGGGTCTAGGGGTTTCTGTGGGCTTACTGGCTGGCCATTTTAATGTGATTAACTCTCCATGAGTCTATCACCCAGTCAGGTTTTTGTCATCTACCTACCACGTGGGAAAGGAGGAAGGGCTCCTTCCAGAGTGGTGTAAAATCCTTTCAAGGATGTTTTAAGGGTGGTTTCCTCTTAGGTCCCTTAGGTCCTATACCCCTTGTCCCTGCCCGCCTTTCTTACAGCTATCCTTCATCAATTCTAGGTATGAGTTGAGAATCAGCTTTAGAAAGAAGACAAATGAGTCAGCAAATCTTTTAGTCATCATGGATTTGGAAGCTTCAGGAACTCTAAATACTCAACTTGTTCTCCAGAATATGTTAACTAAATTTTGAGTCTGTTTGGACAGTTTTCAGGATCTGTAAGGAATATTCAAATCTCCTGCAGTTACACATTCTTTAGGAAACAAAGTTACACTTAAGGAAGGGTTCCTGCTTCAAACACATGGCTATCTCGTCCTCAAGACTGTCCTTGAAGCTGCAGGTGGCATTGGGCAGGGTGCCAAAGAGCCAAGATGAAATCCTCTGAAGGGCAGACAGTCTCTCGCACTGTTCTCAGGTCTACAGAGATAGGGAATTACCAGGTTCTCAACCAAAAACCAAAGAGGGACATAATTCAGGTAAAGAGAAGAACCAGAGATAGAGTTGGTCTTTTTCAACCTGCAACCTAGCCTTTACTCAGCTCAGAGGGATGACTCAGCCTCCAATCCCTACTCCATGATGGAGGAAAGGGGCCACTGTCCTGGTGGGAAATGCCACCTGGTATCTCTGCAGTTACTTTCTGTATGAAGTACAGTGTACAGCTTGGTAGATGCAAGACAAAGAATGAATCAGTATTCATGAGGAAAAAAATTAGAAGCAGGCTCACAGCTACTTCTGATTATAAAGTTAGTTGATAAGGACTTCAAAGTGGGTATATCTCATATCTTAAAAGAAATTTGAGGGTGCCTGGGTGGCTTAGTGGGTTAAAGCCTCTGCCTTTGGCCCGGGTCATGATCTCAGGGTCCTGGGATCGAGGCCCACATCCGGCTTCCTGCTCAGTGGGGAGCCTGCTTCCCTCTCTCTGCCTGCCTCTCTGCCTACTTGTGATCTCTCTCTCTGTCAAATAAATAAAATCTTTTAGAAAAAGAAGTTTGAAGAAAATATGGACAAATTTGATGAAAATATGAACTTCAGCAGAGAATGGAAACCACAGAAAGGGATTGAATGGATATTCTCAAGTAGCAAAAGAAAATGTCTGAAATGGAAAGTCACTGGATACGTTTATAAGCAGTATTTCTAATGCGTGAACTTACAGATAGGGCAATTCAAGCTGAAGCACAGAGAAGGAAAAAGTGGGAATAAAGAGTACAATGTAAGAGATATATGAAACACAATGGGTAAAAAAAACAAACGTGACATGTTAGCGAAGCAAGTCCCTGAAGGACAGTAGAGAAAATTGAGAGATAGTGGATGAGCGAGGGTTTGTGTGGATAATGGTAATTTGTTTCCCCAAAATCAAAGAAAAACTTCAACCCACAAATGTAAGAATCTCAGGGAATTTCAAGGTAAATGAAAGCAAAGAGAAACATACCTAAGCACATGGCAGTCATGCTGCTACATTCAAAGAAGAGAGAAAACATTTAAAGAAGACAGGGAAAGAAAACAACCAGCGATCTTCAAAAGAACAACAACAGATTTAGCGTTAACTTTGAAACAGAAATCATGAAATCCAGGAGACAATTGTATAACAAATTGTGATGCTGAAAGAGAGAACATCAACCACAACAAAACTGCCTATCTAGACTTCTATACCCAATGAATATCTTTAAAAATGAGGGGGGGATATCAAGATTTTTTCAGATAAACAAACACTGAAAGAATTTATTGTGTATCCCCATTTTAAGAAGTACCATGAGAAGTTCTTCAGGTTGAAGAAAAAGGAAACAAAATGGAAGCTTAGAGCTATAGGAAAAAATTAAGAGCAGTAGAAAGGGTTAATATGTGCATAGGTATAAAATAATGTTGGTTTTTTATAACAAAAAATAAACTATAATACAAAAACAAGAGGGATAATAGAGTTTAATTGTAAGATTGTTGGATTTCTCGGGAAATGATAAAAGTACTAATTTAAGGTAGATAGTAAAAAATTAAAAATTCATGTTACAACTTCTAGGACAGCTATCAAAAGAATTTGCCATTAAGGTGCTAATAGTAAGTAATTAGTCAATAAAATACAATTTTGTATTATATTTTTCACAAAAGTGATTAGTCAATAAAATACAAAAAAGTTCATAAGAAGAAAGAAAAAAATGGGACAAATGGAAAATAAATAACAAGATGGTAGACTTAAATTCAATTATATTAGTCATTACATTAAATGTAGGCCAACTCCCCATTTTAATTAAAAGACAATTGTTGGATTGGGATAAAAAAAATACAACCATATGCTAGTCACAGGATATGCACCTTAAGTGTAAGGACACACACAAAAAAATGAAAATGAAAGAATGTAAAAAGATACACCATGCAAACACTAGCCAAAGGAAAGGTGGTGTAGGTATATTAGTATCAAACAAACAGACTTTAAGTTAAGAAGTATTAGGAGAGATAAGCAATATATTTCATAATTGGTAACTAATCAATTCATTAGCTATAGAAAGCATTAATAAATTTGCACTTTCCTGATGTGTAGTTTCAGGATTTATAAAGCAAAGTTGACAGCATACAAGAGGAAATACAAAAATACATAATCGTTTTTGTGGGTTTTACCATAGTTCTCTCAGTTGTCGATAAAAAATGAAAACAAAAAAGTCAGTAAGGATATAGAAGGTCTGAGGAGCTCAGTGAAGTAAAATAACAGACTTTTCAAATGAGAATGAGATGTTTATCAAAATGGTTCCTATGTTAAGTCAGGAAACAAGTTTTTGGGTTTTTTTTTTAAGATTTTATTTATTGATTTGAGAGAGAGAATGAGAGAGTGAGAGAGAGAGAGCTTGGCGGGGGAGGGTCAGAGGAGAAGCAGACTCCCCACCCAGCAGGGAGCCGGTTGCAGGACCCAATCCTGGGCCTCCAGGATCATGACTTGAGCAAAAGTCAGCCACCCAATCAGCTGAGCCACACAGGTGCCCCTTGAAACAAGTTTTGACTATAGTTCTGAAGCTATGAACTATAAAATTTTTTAGAAAAAATGAGAAGGCTCCAGGTTATAGGATTTGGGTAAGAATTCTTAGGCTTGACTTCAAAAGCACAGTTCATAAAGGGAGGACTCAGCAAGTTATACTTCCTCAAAATCAGGATTTTTTTTCCTCTGCAAAATATTCAGTTATAAGGAAGAAAAGATGGGCTTTATTTAGACTGTGAAGAAATATTTGCAAGCCATATATCAGACAAAGGACTTGGGTCTAGAATATATCAAGAGCTATCAAAGCTCAACAGTATAAAACAAACAATTAGAAAGTCATAAAGATATGAACAGACATCTCAATGGAGAGAATATGCCAATGGAAAAGAAACACTTTAAAAGATACCCAACATCATTAGCCGTTAAAGAAGTACAAATTAAAATCATGAAATATCACTGCAAAACTGTCATAACAGCTAAAATAAAAAACTAGTTCTAACACCAAATGCTGATGAGCATGCAGAAAAACTGAATCACTCATGCACTACTGGTGGAAATACAAAGACAAATGATTTTTACAGCTACTTAGGAAAATAATTTGCCAGAATTTTTACTCTAGTCACTTATCCCAGTAAAATAAAAGCTTAGGTTCATAAAAAAAACCTGAAAATGAATGGTTAGAGCAACTCTATTCATAATGACCAAAAATTGAATGCAACCTAAATGGCTTTCAGTGGCTGACTGGTTGTGGTACATCCACATCATGGACTATTACTCAACAGCACAAAGGAATGAACTATTAATACATAAAACTTAGGTGAACCTCGAGGAAATTATGCCTAATGAAAAAAAGCCATTCTCAAAGTTTATATACCGAATGATTCCATTTATTTAATATTCTTTAAATAACATAATTATACAGAGGGAAGGGAGATCAATGGTTTCCACCCAAGGGTTGGGGTTAGGAGGGAGGGTAGTCTGGCTATAAAGAAGGAGCACCAGGGAGCCGTGTGGTGGCTGCATGGTCCACTGTCTCAATTGTGGAAGTAGCTACACAAAGCCACACATGGGCTAACATTACCTAGAACTCAGAAAACCCTAAGAACAGGGACCCATACTAAGTAAGGGGTACTAGGAGATGTGGAATTTTTAAAACATGTTTGATAATTATTTGATACTCCTTCCATCCAAAATGTGCAATCTAATTTCCTTCCCCTTGAATATGGGCCAAAATAACTATTCACTTCTAACAGAATCTAGTGGAAATGGTGCTGCCTGACTTTAGCACTGTATGCATGTATGTGTGTATACACGCCATATGTAGACTTACCTAAGTAGTGTGTGTGTGTGTGTGCGCGCGTGTAACTTAGATTAGAAAATGTGATATGACTCACCAGGTGTGGTGTTTCTCTCTCCCTCTCTCCATATCGCCTATTACTCTCCCTTGGGAAAGAGAATTGGTGCATCTTCAACAATGAATTGGTGATACATCATAGCTGTTCATACGATCAAGATTGTTTACAACTTTAGTTTTAGTTTATTAGAAATGTGAATTCGTTTTCTTTGGCTGCATTAAGAAATTACTGCAAACTTAGCAACTTAAAATATACCTATTTATTACCTCAAAATATCTGTAAGTCAGAAGTCCAGGCACAGCATGACGAGGTTCTCGGCTCAGGGTCTCACATGGCTGAAATCAAGGGGTCACGTAGGCTAAATCCCCATTCACATATAATAGTCTTCTTCCAAATTCAGTCGTAGTTTTGGCAGAATTCATTTCCTTATAATTTTAGGACTATGGCCCCCCATTTTCTTGATGGCTATTAGCTGGGGGTTGCTTTCAACAGCTAGTGAGCACTCTCAGGTGCTCCCCATGTGGTCCTTGTGATATGCAGTTTGCAATATGACTGTGACTTTCTTCCCTGAAGCTAGCAGGACACTCTGACACTTTTCCTTTATTTTAAAAGGTTCACCGGAGTAGGTCAGGGCCACCCAGATAACCCCACTTTGGATGAACTAAAAGTCAACCAATTATAGAACTAATCATGAGAAATCTCATCGCTTTCACAGATTCCACTTACTCAAGGTGAGGAGATTATCAGGGCATGTTTTCAGGGGTATGGGAATCTTAGCTACCTTAGAATTCTACCTACCGCAGTTCCCGTTTCTCTAAATGCAGGGTTTGCCATTCTTGGTGGAAACACTGACATGTGGCTAAGGGCGGATGAGTTGTCTTTTGTGCCTAATATATTCATTTGTGTGTTTATTTAGGAATTGATTCTCTCGGACTTCAAAAAATTATTTGAGGTAGATTATACTGAGATTAGAAACACTAAAAAATTGAAATATAAAAGGCACATAACGAAAGAAAGTATTAGGAAAGTTCTCCTTTGAACATAACACTTAACTCTAGACTTCTTAGCTTCTGAAACAGAGATGGAAATATGATGAGGTCTTGCATATATATATCTTACTTGCTAGAGAAGAAAACCTGGTAATTCATAGGAAAGGCAAACTTTTTTTTATGTAGAGATCTAAAAGGTTTTTTCTAGCATTCTTCACAAAAGGAAATTTAAATAAAAATGTCCTCGGTAGCAGTTTCTGTCTTATAAAAATTCAGATTTTTCAAATATAGCTTTCAACCCTTCTTGAAAGCCTAGAATGGAGAGCAGCAGTCCCATAAGTGTAAATCTATTCCAGGCGATGCAAGCATTTATGTGAATTAACTCATTTACCCTTCACAATAACCATATGATGTGGGTATTACTATAGTTATTCTTATTGGGGAAGAACCTGAGTCTTAGAGTGGTTAGGTCGCTTGGCCAAGGATTAATTGGATAATGGCATAAATTTTGAAAAACAATGAAGAGCAAATAGTTAATCAGTCTTTTGGACATTGTCAAATATTGCCTGCCTCCATCAAGCTTTTGATGAGAGCTGAATGTTAGTCAATTCATAATTGACACAGCATTGCTTGAAGAGCGGAAGGTCTCTGCTGGTGATTGACGGGAAAGGCATGGGCTCTGTCATCGAGAGGCAAGACAAGAGGCAAGACACATGGCAAAGATGAGGTGTAGGTGGGAAAATTGAGAAGTAGACTTCTATTGTTGCCTTATTGGAAGGCAACCCCGTTTCCCAAAGGCGGTGAGGGAATGGGTGAACAGCAAATGAGAACAGAAGGAGGAAGAAGTAAATTTCTGAATGTTCATGTGCAGTAAGGTGTGGATGAAGCACAGGGGTAACCCAGGGCCTCTTTTCAGAAGACCGACTTGATAAGAAAGGAAGAGAAGGAACAGATACCCTTGAGGTGGAAATAAAGTAAACCCAGAAAAGTCAGGGTGCTGCTCCATGTCACTGGGCTAGGAGACAAATATTCATGTCCTGACTTTGGTGCTAAGGTGTCCCTCCAGCAGACGTGTCACCCTGCCTGACCTTCACGTTCCTCTTCACTGAAATAGAGATTTCCATAATCCTGCTGCTACTTCACGGGGTTTTGTTAGTATCATTCATTCATTAATAAAACCTTACCTGATACATTTTATATATCAGAAGCTGTTCTAAGTAGTGGGAATAAAAGGCAAAAGACCCAGTGTTTCCTCTCATAGCCTTAAATCCCTTTCAGATGAAGGCAGGAAGGGAGAGAGAAAGGTTGAAAAAATGATACATGTGTATGGACTCTTTCCATCCTCAAGATATTCAGTCTTGGAGGGTAACAGAGGATCGAACGAAAGCCTTTTAAAGGCTTTCAGAGGCATATAAAATAGATTGTGACATGCTGAGTGTGAATTCAAAAAGGATGTCTTGGAGAGACTAATCCTAGCTTCCGTCCTGGAAGTGGGTAGGAACTGACGATTCGCAAGCAGAGAAGTAGGAGGCACAGTGGCTGGGTGAGGGTGTAGAGAAAAGGCTGGAACGAACAGTAGTGAAAAGAGCAAAGCTTGGGGATTGCTAAACCCCGGATACGAATGTCGGGCATATTGCTTACTGCCCGAGGAATGACAGATTCTTTGCAGGATTACCACGAGGACTGCAGAGAATATATGGAAGACAGAATAAAACTCAGTACCTGATTGTTGGTATAATGATGCTCATTTCAGTCCGTGAGAACACGTGCAAAGGCATGAGGTCATGAGAAAGTGTCAGCTTGGGTGGGAGAGGTGGGCCTAGGGGTGACATTATCAGGATTTCCAGGTCAGAAATGTTGAAGGCTCGCCTTAGCTGTGGCAGTAAGATTGGTGACATGGGGAGCAGGGGGGAAAGAAACGGGGGGGGGCTGTCTTGGTGGGGGGGGGGCCTGGTGAGGGGAACATCTACTTAGGCAGNTCTTCCTGGAGGTGGGAAATCAGGTGAAAGAAATCGGTCTGCCTGTGAGGCATGGGGTGGAGGATAGGAGCGAGGGAGAGAAGTGGAGAGTTTCCATCGCGTCTGCTGAATTTGAGGGGTCGCTGGGACTTCTGCGAGGAGACATCTGGGAATGAGCGTCTGCACTAGGGATTGGGTGTTGAGAGGCTCTAACACAGATAGCAATGGAAGCCCCCGGTGTGGACGAGGTCACCGGAGGAGAGGAGAGGATCAAGGGCAGAGCCCGGAATGACAGCAGTCAGTGGCGGGGTGGGAAAGAGAAGGTTCCCCAGGAAGAAAGGACAGTGCGCGTGTATACTCCCGGGAGCTGATGCTTGGCTCCTCGTCCCCCTCCCTGGCTCTCTTTCTCCTCTCTCAGACTCGCAGGCTTTCTGGGTTGTTCTAGGACATTACTTCCAAGGGCACATCTCAGTTACCAACCATCTGTTCTCACTTCCTTTATCCCCTCAACACTCCCATCCCCAACCCGCCCCCCCCACATAGGTGTTAGTTTATCCGGTAAGTTACATCTCAAGCAAACCCCAAAGGAACACAACCAGGGGTGTCATATAGGCAGGCACCCGACACGAATGGGCTGGTAGCGATCCGGGCTCCACGGACTGCCCTCCCAGGATGCCTCACATCTCATCATTTAGTTTTCCTATATGCGTTCCCCAGACCTCGATAAAGGAGCATGAAAAAGCAGAGATGACAAGAACAGAAAGCAGCAAACGGAATATAAAATAGCACTACAACCCCCATTCCACCCCCTTCTCCAGCAGGAGGGAAGAACCTGAGGAGAAACTGAGGAGGTGGTAAGACACTTTCAGGCAGAAGATGATTCCTGCAGACACAAGGAGCCCGGTATTCTGTTGTTCCCACCTGGTGTACAGTCCCATCCTGTTTTTCCAGCAAAGCAGTCAGATTTTTAAAAAATATTATCACTAGCATGACCTACCAAACCAGATGGATGCGTGGGGCACTCAAGATTCTCAGGTAGAACTACACAGATCTGAAACACATCTAAATATTCATAAGTACCAGGATTTGAGACGTCAACTCCAGATTGCACCAGGTGTTCTGGCTACTGAATCAGAAAGTGTGTTCAGTGTCTTATTCTGAAAATATGGGAATGGAGAGTCATCACCGGAATCCTCAGGGGATGGCTTGCTCTCCCACTTCAGATGGGGCCAGTAATCTTTCTTGCAGCACCCTTCTGTTCTTGAAGACTCAAGTATGAGAAAAAGAGAGAGAAGACTGAACTTAAAACCAGCACTGTGCACATGTGACCTCTGGTCTGTTTCATCCTTGGGACTCTGTTATTTTTTTAAAAAGAGTTTATTTATTTGAGAGAGAGAGAGCAAGTGAGAGCATGAGAGGGGAGAAAGTCAGAGGTAGGAGCAGACTCCCAGTGGAGCTGGGAGCCTGATACAGGACTTGATGCTGAGACTCTGGGATCATGACCTGACCCGAAGGTAGTTGCTTAACCAACTGAGCCACCCAGGTGTCCTGTGGGACTCTGTCATTGACAGCAGCTTCTCATCTCCTGGTCTTCCTTGTGAATATGACTTCAAATTGCCACCTGGGGAGAGATAATTGTGTGGGTTCTTCTTTCTCCAAGTGTTTCCCTGTACTTCTGAGCCTCTGGGTGTCTATCAGGAAGCTGGCTCAGTGCCGGCACGTAGCGCACACTTGATAGATGGTAACTGTCATCACACATTGCTGCAGTGTATACTACACACACAGAATTCTCTTTTCTCCTGAACTCATTTCAGAAACCTTGCCTGCATGTAGGACATATAGATTCTCAGTCATCTACATGGACTATTGAGATGTGCCAGCCCCACCAGGTATGATGTTTGAACTTGACCAAAGCTTGCTGATGGTTGTTGCCTCTTCCAATCAGAGGGATCCTGGCTCCCACTTGTGGAGGCTGCTGCTGGAAATGTCACTAAAACAATTGGGTATCAGCTCTAAGAGGGAGAAACTAAGACTACAGAGACATTGGCATACATCTCATCCAGATTCCACTCATTCTAGGGAGGAGCAAGGTGGATTGCACATGCAGGCGACTAAGCACATGTTTGGAAAACTGGGAATGAGAAGAGATTATCAACTACTTAGTACGTTCCTGAAGTTCTCCTTTTCTCCTTCCCTTCCCTTCCCTCTTTCTTCCCCTTCCCTTCCCTCCCCTCCCTTCCCTTCCCTAAACTTCCTTTCCCTCCTTTCCTTTCCCTCCTTCCTTTCACATTCCACAATGTGCCTAATATGATACCAGGCTCTCACTATTCTAGGTATTGGGGATATGAGAATGAAGGACACAAACCAGACCCTGCTCTCAAGGAACTTACATTCTAGGGTAGGGGGAGATAACAACAAATTATTGTACCAGTAAACAAGTTAATTTCAGAGGGCAGTAAGTGCCGCGAAAACAAAGAAACAGACAAGGAGGCAGAAGGCAACTAGAGTAGATGGGGTGGGAGGGAGAGCTTCTCTGAAGACCCGGATAACCAGTAGGAGCTCACTCCATGTGGTGGGAAGGAACCATACTGCTGGCGGCCATTGACAAGAATTTTGGATTTCCTTCTAATGAGAAGCCACTGAAGGGTCTCAAGGAAAGAAATGATATAATCTCATCTACGTTGTTTAAGATAAATTCTTACAGGTGGGTGGAGAATGGAGTGAAAGAAACCAGTCTCATCACTTCATAATCACTCCTATTACTGGATTTAAAAATAATTCAGTGGAACCTCCAATCAGCCACTTGGCTATTGCCAAAGCTCATTGTCAGCTGCAAAGCACAATGTTTAGTCCCTGCAGCAGAGGTTTGAGAGAGTGTGAGGTAGGTCCTAAGACAATGCCAAGAGAAATTTGATGGTGCACATTCTGGCATGTGATTTTTTTAAGTTCTCCTTTGTGGCCTCACCTACACTTTAACTCCCACAAAACGCAGACATTCTCAACCCTACACCTCCCTATGCCACTCAGTCTTGGCTGTAAACTAGAATTGCCCAAGGAGCCTTTAAAGGCGGATGCCCAGGCTCGGGTGTTTTCTAAAGTCTCCCTGGGGGATTCCCCTGGGCAGCAGCGGCGACCCCTGCCTCACCCGGACAAGCCTTTGAGAACATCTGACGGTGATGACAAGTGGCATGAGACCTCAAGAAATGTGCACTCCTGCTGCTCTGTCCCTGGAAGGCACGAGAAGGAGGCAATGATGAGCTTCTAGCTGCTGGGCAGAGCATCCTGAAGCCTGATGAATGCGCACAAGCTCATGCAGGGGCCCCCTGTGCAGTCAGCAGCACATGGCTCTGCAGTGGGGTGCCCACATTGGCAAATGAGCCTAGAGGACATATTGCCTCTTTAGAAGGAACTTTGGGGACCTTGACAAATGCTACTTAAAAATAATAAGTGAAACAAAGGATGATTTCATCCAAATAGGGTGCCTGTGCAAATAGCCCCATAAAGATAGGTGCCACCCCTGCTCTGAAGTGCCTGACATCCTACAGAGCTCAAAATGGAAGAGCTAACACATCTTGTCAAGTTCGAAAATAAGGGAGGCAGCTTTCCCACTTTCCTCTTTGGCTTTTCTACATTTGTTATGCTTAGCTGCTAGGTTAAAACAAAAAGGAAGAGAAAAGATAGTTGGCGGGGGGGGGGGGGGGGGGGG
>LNAC01000069.1:24012-66005 GCA_002007465.1 Ailurus styani
AGGAGGGGGGGGGGGGGGGGGGGGGGGAGAGAAGCTCTAACAGAGGGAGGAGGTGGCGTTTTAGTGAAGTGGCCTAATCCGATCCAGCAAGTTGTCATTGGTTTCCATGGTGGTGGTTTGTTTTGGTTTACTTTTTGCCAAAACAGGACCATGGACAGAGGGAAGACAATGCTGCAGAATCCGAAAACATTTTATGATAGTCTGTCCAACACACATTAGCACTTAATTATATTCTGCCTTATGTGGTTTGATAGTATTTCAGATGTGTTAATCTTGTCAAAGCTGGTACACTTCTTGGGAACATATTTCTTCCATGATTTAACAGCACCTGTTCACCGGTGTGCTTTGCCTACTGATCGTTGATTCCATATTGAAGAGACCAGGTAACACTTGTATCTGTTTTTGTCATACTTATTTCTTCCCTACACACAACCCTTGACCCTTCACCTTTTTTATGTGTATGTGTATGTGTATGTGTGTGTGTGTGTGTGTGTGTGTGTGTGTGAGAGAGAGAGAGAGAGAGAGAGAGAGAGAGAGAGAAAGTCTCCGAAGAAAGCCCAAGGCTCTACACACACACACACACACACACACACACACACACACACACACACACACACACACACACACACACACACACACACACACACACACACCCTCACACCCTCTAGTAACCAGGGAATCTCAGTGTAGTTTGCCAGGGGTCTCAATACATCAGGGCACTGTTTTTGAGTATGCTTACAGTGATATGCTAAGTAGCTTAGAGCTAGGTTTCCTGAGTCAAGAACCAGACATCAGCAAAAAGGGGAATGGATCCTACATCCAGGGATGCCTAACCCACAACGGACCATAAAGCTCCAGGGTAAGCCAGTCATAGAGGTCAAGGATGAATTCCCTCACACAGGTTTTGAGTGCTGATCTAGGTCCTTCAACAGGAGTCAGTATAATCTGAAAAAGAGCAAGGCAACATTTAGAGGGCAAGAAATGTTGTACTAGTTAGTAGCATAGGGGTAGGGGCAGGAGAAGCAAGCATTGCTGCTCAAATACATTGAAGAAGGGATTCTTCAGACCTCTGAAGAGGCAGCGTGAATGGTGCCCTTGCAATTGTCCAGCATGGACACCCTCCCTAGGACCTTCTAAGAAGAGGTAGGACCATGGAGTGTGTCCTTCCTGATTATACCCGTATATATGGAAGATGAAAATACAAATCTATTGCCAACTATGAAACTCACTGGACTCAGGAACCTGGAATCCCGCTGAGTCCTGAAGCTTGGGAGTCCATGAACTTCTGTCTTCTACTCTGCCTGCTGTCTAAGAAATAAGAGTCATAGTCACTGTCCTGACTAAAGAAGGAGATCATTTGAAGAATGTGAGGATTAAATGTATCAAGAGTTATAGTTCTTCCCCCAAACTTCTCTGAAGTAGTGATGCCCAAATCAGGGTAATTATCAAAAATCACCTGAGGGACTTATTAACAACAATACAATTTCTGGATCCACTCTGTAACCATCAGAATCTCCAAAGGAGGGGCCTTGGAACTTTTATTATATAAGGTTCCCCAGACGATCTTGCAGATAATCCTGGTGGTATGTGACTAGTATGGAAACCACTATTTTATATTTACCAAAAAAAAAAAAAAAAAGATATTACACAGCCCATTAGCAAACATTTGCCACTGACTATTTTATAACTAATAAGAAAGTCCTCAGTCGTTAATCGGAAACCTTGGTATCATTGTTAGGAAAAACAGAACCTATTAGTGAGGAATCTCTAATTTTGCTACAGGAGCTCCTTGGTGAGGAAGCAGTAGAGCTGGTATGTTCTGCTCTTCTCCATTGAATTTGCCAGCATGACTCCCATACTGATCACATGTCTGAGATCCAGATTAATATAATTAAAGTAATCTACTCTTGAGACACCTGGGTGGCTCAGTCCATTAAGCATCCAACTCTTGGTTTCGGCTCAGGTCATGATCTCAGGGTTGTGAGATTGAGCCCCGTGTCAGGCTCCATGCTGGGCATGCAGCCCGCTTAAGATTCTCTCCTTCTGCCCCTCCCCACCTAAAAAAAAAAAAAAAATCTACTCTTGTCTCAGATGGATCATAAAATAATAGGTTCCATTAGCTACTTTTAAATGTTTTTCCCTTTAAATATCTTTGTATGGGACCAAACACCACTGCCGTCTTCCAAACATTCTGCAAATTATATGCAGGAGCTGATGGTCTCTGTAAGCCGGCTGGAAAAGGTAGTAAGGATTGGGGCTAAAAAGTAAAGAAAGGAGACCAGTGGAGAATTTTCTACCAGCAGCATAGTAAGGCTTAGTAGTAGGAGGCCAGGAAAACCTAAAATTTATTCTGACAAAGTATGTGAAATGCGGTAGGCTTTTCAAAAATGGGATCAGGACATGGGTGGAGGCCTGGCTGTACCTCCCTCTTCTCTCTTTAGATAGCACCTTGTCCACAACTCTGTTACAGCCCTTCTAAAGTTGAGTTGTGTGTCACGTCTCTCTTCCTCTGTTAGGTTGTAAACTTGCAGAGCTCAGTGAACATGTATTCATTTTAGAATCTCTGATCTTTAACAGGATTCCTGGCACGTGGTCAGCTCTCAGTAAATGTTGAATGAATGATAAAGCAGCCAAGGCCTTGTGGGCGTTATCCATGGGGTGGACTTGCAGACGTTCTATGAGTTAATAAAATGTTGAAATAGGGAGCGCCTGGTTGGCTCAGTGGGTTAACCCTCTGCCTTCGGCTCAGGTCATGATCTCAGGGTCCTGGGATCGAGGCCCGCATCGGGCTCTCTGCTCAGCAGGGAGCCTGCTTCCCTCTCTCCCTCTGCCTGCCTCTCTACCTACTTGTGATCTCTCTCACTCTGTCAAATAAATAAAATCTTAAAAATAAAATGTAGAAAATACCCAAAGCTTATCCCTAAAATAAGGTCAGTGTCTTGAGCAGGCCCTGGAATAAATGATCGAATTTATCCCTAAGGGAGTATTAAATATGTGTTGTTCCTGTTCTCGTTGCTTTGTTGTGTTTTTTGGTGAAAGCTGTGCTTTTTCATGGGCACTTCAGACACGGTGCTATAGTCCTCGCTGTGGCCAGGCTTTTTGGGTGTAGGCTTTGCTGATGATCTCACCACCATGCAGGAACAAAGATCTAGGGTAAAAGATGCATCCTGTGGGCGTCTGTGACTGGTTCTGCTGATAATTGTTTTCCTTTTCTCATTATTGTTTGACATTTCAGAAGCCAAACACTGTTCCACACTCTGTAATAGCCTCTTGCACAGGTCTGGGATAAAGAGAAAGTAAATACAGAAAAAACATAGAAGACTGAAATGGTTTAGCTAAGATGATAACTTTGGCTCATCCACCTGCCAACACTTGGAAATTAAGGGGCAACCACTCACCCAAAGAGATAAAGACAAAGCCAAGGATAGAGCAGGCCTGTCCCAGATATGTTTTGTGTTCCACAACTCGTACATTGTCCTCTGTCACAGGTATTGTCAGTTGTCTCTGTATCAGTCAGCTTATCGCTGCATAAGAAAGAATGACAGCATTTTGTACAACACTAAGGTGTTGACTTCGCTCACTTGTGCCTGATGCAGGCTGGGCTGAAGCTGCCAACTGGGCCCCAGTCTGCCTACATGTCTCATCCTCTTTGCACTGAAAGCTGCCCAAGGGAAATTTTATTCATGCCTATGGCAGAGAAACAGGAGGGCCCACACAATCAGGCAAGAACATTTCAGCTCCCACTTATAAAATTGGCTGACATCTCAGTGGCCAAAGCAAATCCCATGGCCAAGCCCACACTGAAAGGATGGTGAAGTATATCCTTTCCGTGGATGTGGCAGAAGGGGGAGTAAATACTCTCGAATAACAGTTACATGTCCACAAGCAGAGCCCTCGTCGATGCATTTCAAGAGTAAAGGAGAGGGGCACCTGGGTGGCTCAGTGGGTTAAGCCTCTGCCTTTGGCTCTGGTCATGATCTCAGGGTCCTGGGATCGAGCCCCGCATCAGGCTCCCTGCTCAGTGGGGAGCCTGCTTCCTCATCTCTCTGCCTGCCTCTCTGCCTACTTGTGATCTCTCTCTCTCTCTGTCAAGTAAATAAATAAAATCTTAAAAAAAAAGAGTAAAGGAGATAATTATGCTATGGGAGGTCAAGGGTAGGTGATGCTTGCATCATTATACCCCAGATGTCTTTACTTTCATATACTGCCAATAGGACAGAGAGTTAATACAATCTTTCTATGATATGCATTAGTGTTTCTTACTTATTGACTTCTAAGAATTTTTCTGAGAAGAGTAGAAATATTTTTGCATCAAGTCCTCTATTTCACTTTCATATTAGTGAAGTACTAGAAACTTCTACAGGGGATTGGATGAATACAGTAGGGCACATTCAGATGATGGAATATCTTTGCTACATTACAGTGATGTTACAGAAGAATATTTAATGACATAAGACAGTATTACCAACATACTTCATGAAAAAAAGCATGTTACAAAACAGTGGGTGTAATGTAATCCTAATTTTGTCTTTAGATCATGTAGTTATAGGTATTCATATTAAGATTCTGGAGAGATATAAAATAAAATATAATATAGTTATTTTGGGTGAAGACAGTTTTCCTCTGAAATCCATTCCACTCTTCTTCTTTAGCAGTAGAGAAAAATAGATTATCCAGGGACTAGAGTTTCCAGTGTCTGGGTGGAGCCATGCGACTTAGTTCTTGAAAATAGAATGTAAGTAGAGGTAATATTTTCTTGTCCATAAATTCTTGCACAAGGGTTCTTTCTTCTCTTCCTGAGGACAGGAGTAGTCATAGCTAGAATAAACTTGAAAGCCACATTGAAGATGACAGAACTACCATCCTACTTGAAATGTTCTCCTCAGAATTCCTTTTTGTTTGTTTGTTTGGGAGAGAGAGAGAGAGCACGCTTACCTTGAAGGTGGTGGTGGGGGAGAGTCAGAGGGAGAGAGAGAATCTCAAGCAGGCTCCATGCCCAGCATGGGGCCCAACACCGTGCTGCATCTTACAACCCTGAGATAATGACCTGAGCTGAAATCAAGAGTGATTTCAGGTGGTATGTTGGAAATCACATACCTAACAGACTGAGCCAATGACCCAAGCACCCCCCGGCAGGATTCTTATATGAGAGGGAAATTAATTTTTATAATCTGTAATTCACTCAGGTTGAGGATGACTTTCTTATAGCAACAAACATAAACTGATACTGTAGGGTTACTAATGATGTCTTTTGTCTTCTATTGTCTTCTACATGGTCTTCTCCATTTTCCAAAATTTCTTTTGTGGGTAAATAGTAGTGTGTAATTAGCACAAGAAATAATATTATGTTTCAAACCTGTAATATTATTTTTCAAAAGCTAAGACTTCCTCAAAATAATGAATGCCAAATGTTTTGAGCAGTGGCATGTTTTTCCTTTTTCATTCTGATTGAATATATGGGGCAGGAAAGGAAACAGTGATTTCTGCTACCTGCCATGTCTGATAGCTTCCTCATTTTTTTGAGGTTCTTTTCCAATCAAGAAAGTTTGGAAATAGAATGTAGGTTTGGGGGCTCAGGCCGAACTGGACTTGCAGTTCCTTCTGAGGTTTGGGTATGTTACCTAACCTCTCTGAGTCTGTTCTTCTCTTCTGCAAACCTTATAAGATTATTGTGTGAATTAAATGTATGTGTGTGTTGGGGGGGGGTTTAAAGACCACCCCAGGGTGTAGCACATCCTTATGAAAGCTCTCACGAGATGTAAGTTTCCTTTCCTTCATTTTCTCCATCCAGAAAAATTTGACAACTTAGACCGAACACTTCATATTGAGGAATGTGTGAAACATACAATTTTGTCTTCTTGAGCTCACGCTTTGACCTCTCATCTGAAGTTCCACACTCCCTGGAAAGGAGAATTACAGCATTACATGACTGAATACGCCCCTGAGCACCTCTCCCCTGCTCCTTTTCCCATTAGGCAGCTGGCCGGTGGGGTTAGGGAGGGAGCGTGCTGACAGGCTTTCAAGGTTAGCACAACACCCCTCCACCCTGTCTCCAGCTTATATTCTGCAAAACATTGCTGAGGCAGAGAATTGTGTTGCTCTGGGCAGAAATTAGATCCTACTTTGTGTAAACACAATTAAAAAGTAAGGGGGAGGGGCAGACACAAACAGGAAAAAGCCTCAGTCCGCGGAAGCACTGTATGGAAATCTCATCGCATATGTTCTCCAAAAAGACTAGAAATAACAACATGCATAGCCATGAAGCTCACATTAAACTCACTAACTCCTACAGCCACTCGTAACCTTTCCCTCATGCTGTACCTCTCCTCTCTCATTAAATTAGAACATTAAATCTACTTTGAGTCTTGTATTTGATATCCATGGACCAAAAAGAGAGAGAGAGACAGAGAGAGAACACACACATACAAAATAGTTTTAGGCGGTGAACCTTTAATGAAATATTTCAAGACTTCAGCTCCTGTTCCTGTTTTTCTCCTTCCCTTCGAGCAGGTTATGTGCTGCTCTCCACGTCTCCTCCCCTTCCTCGTCCCCTCCTTCCCTCCTTCCCCCTCCCCCTTCCTCCCTCTTTCTCTTTTCCCCTTTCTCTCCCTCCCTCCCTCCTCAGATCTGGCGGTTTCTCCACCTCTCTCATCCCCTCCCAACTACTAGGATTCTTTGGTCTTGTCTTCTCCTTAATATTTGCCTGTGCTGTACCTCCCACATTGCGTGTATCCCACATTTCTGATCTCGTCAAGATGAACGTGATGAGGTTGTCAGAACAGATGTATTCATGCACTGTCGTCTTAAACTGCCACCTTGCATGTTAGCAGTCCCTCATATAAATGTGACCCTTAAGTGAACTCTCCCGAAATAGCTCTCGGTGAAGAAACAAAATCAGGATCCAAAGAATAGATGGGTTTTATGTATGTATATTTGCCAATATCTTGCTGGGAACAATAATCATAATTCTGCATGGGATTCTTTTCCCTCGGGGAGCGTTTGAGCACTTTGTCCCATATAACACTCTGAAACCATACCCTCCACCTCACAGCTTTGGACTGTGTTCACTGCCCTACTTGCAAAGCCACAGTTTCCTGCAGCAAATGGAGTCATCGGAGAGGAAATCTGGGCGCCAGGTGTCAGATTAGGATATCACCAACGTTCAAGATCAAGAACTCTCACAGACATTCACGTGACGACAGCCCGTTATTCCACGGTGGGACAGCGAAGGGAAACCAGAGTTCTGGCCAGTGGGAGTGAGGTGACTCGCTGAGGCACCTGGGTCGGGGCCGCCTGGGCTTCCGAGGAGCAGTCCCTGGGTCTGACGACCCCGTGAGAGGGTCAGAGCAGCTGCAGCGTCCTACCAAAGAAATGGAAAAAATGAGGAGAAGAAGACCGCCCCCAAAAGGAAGCAAAGCACTGCAAAATGGGTGGTAATGATTATTAATAATGTCTCTATCAATGCGATGAGCCGACCTCAGGCTATGCATTATCCTAAATGTATTTCGTGCATTCATTTAAAGGGAGGAAGAATCGCCAGCCCATCAGAAAAACAAAGCAACAAGGTTTAAACATTAGGATTCTAATGAGTCCTGAGAGAAGCAGGACCACAGACCTTCAGCCGGGAATTACAGAAATGCACTGTTAACAGCTAACAGTAAACTATTAGATAAAGAGATGCTTTTCCTTTGGGCCTATTCTTTCTTGGAAAAATACGTGTGCAAGTTGCAAACTCTTGCACGCTTACCAGATCAGCATGGGGCTGAGCAGGCCATGGGCACCAGCTCTTTCCACCTTCATAGGGGACTGGAAATGCAGATCTCTTCCAAGGAAACCGGGGTCTCCACCATTCTGGGAACTTCCCCATGACAATGTCCCTGGGAAATGGCTGAAGTAGAATTTAAAGTCAGAACAATGTTCCCCGCGGGCTCTGCCCTTAAATAGCCGTAATATGTGATCTCTGGTCTTGTCTTTTCTGTTCCCATCTGGAGGCTCACTATTGGCAATTGTCCCCCCTCACCCCCATCAACAACTTTAACTATGTTCCTCCTACTGTACCAGAGACCATGAAATAAATATTCAGTTGTTTTCATCAGGACAGAACTCCCTGAATTCTTCTCCTAAGGCATAGTTTGACACCACCCTAACCCCAAGTCATGTTTCCACTCTACTTTGATCTTTTTCCTCAACAGTCATGTTTTTTCCAAATGCCCTTTGATACTGCTTTTCCATCCCAATATTCACCCAAGAGACAAAGAGAAAGAGCAGCACAGGTTTGTGACAACGTCATCGCTCAAATTAGATTTCACCGCTAAAACACAAACAGTTTTTCAGAGAATACGCTTTGAAAATACAAATCTAATTAAGGAAGAAGATGTAATCCATGCCAGGGGTCACTAGAGTTTGACATGATATTTTTATCCCTGCATTTGCATGGTTTAGTGATTCAGATGAGCAGAGCATAGAGTAGCTTTTCCGAGGTCGTCAAGCCTCTCTTGCCTGATCCAATTTCCCAACAAATTAACCGCCAGGAAGCTGGAACCCTCGGTTGTTTTGCATTATTTTCTATGGTTATCCCTTCCCATTTCGGGGGCCTTTCTTTGCTTGGTGCCTACTCTTCCCACCTTCTGCCTCCAGCTTATACTTAAGATTAGGAGACCACCCCCAGAAGTAAAGAATGTGGAAGACAGCCCCCGTCGTATCTGGGACCATGGCTGAAGTATCACACACGTCGTTTTTCATTTCATTTTACGAAATATATTATCACGCAGCCGACTCACTGAGCATGGATTCTGGGCCAACAAACGAAGCTGGGTGGCCTTCACTGATGCTTGCAAAGTTATGTTTTAGCGAGTACAAAAGCAAAATACAACATTAAAAACAAAGCGTCTTACATGAGGGAGAATGAGCTCTGTTCATTTATTCTGACAAGTGTGATGGACTTTTAATTGCAAAAATACTTAACAGCACACAGATAAACTTACTGTTGTGCATCATGTAAGATTAATGAAAGAATTGCAGTGAGAGGTCTCACTGAGACTGCTGGCAGTTTAATCCTCATCATTTTTGTAGAGAGAGAAGAGAGAGACATCATCAGGTGGTGTGTGTGTGTTTCCGTGTAATACCATAAAGTTTTCTTCTGGCATCTAAAACAGACTGCTGTTCTCTCCACACTGATCTGTATATACTTCTTTAGGTTTTCAGTCTTTACTGTGTACATATATATGTGGATTTGCAGGCAGTACATAGACTTGGTTTTACATTTTGTCTCTTCAAGGTGTACTTTCTTGATGGCAAGAAATCTGGCTTTTTTCCTCGATGTTATTTCCCTCTTTGCCGTCTCTTAGAGAGTATTCTGGATACACCACCCTCTCAGGTGCAGCCCCTGCTGCTGCTGAAGCTGGAGCCCAGGTCTGGGATGAGAGCAGAGGCAGAGGTAGAAAGGCGGGAAGCCAGTGCTGGCAAGGGAGCTGCTTACCACCAAGTGAAACACACACAGTATCGCCATAATGCCCGTGGGGAAGGATGATGCACATTGAAATTGGGGGCCATAAGACAGATGCAGACACTCCGGAGGAGAGAATCAGGGGATGACGTTTAGAGGTTGTCCAAAGAAGAAAATATGGGGAGCCTGGGTGGCTCACTGGGTTAAAGCCTCTGCCTTCGGCTCAGGTCATAATCTCAGGGTCCTGGGATCGAGCCCCACACTGGGCTCTCGGCTCAGAGGGGAGCCTGCTTCCTCCTCTCTCTCTGCCTGCCTCTCTGCCTTCTTGTAATCCCTCTCTCTCTGTCAAATAAATAAATGAAATCTTTTTAAAAAAAAACAATAACAAAGATGAAAATAATTAAACATGGCTTCTCGGATTTTTTTTTTTCTTGCAGGCTCCAGAAAGGTTTTTGGAAGGTAATATACATTCTGAAATATATTTTTAGACTAGTTACTGAATTAAATGGTGCTCTTTAAAGTCTTTGGCATTTGCTTAGTGTGACTTTTCCCAGAGACATAAGAAATTGGGATGATTAATCCATGAGAACAGACATAACCCTGGCAAGTTAAAATTCTCTTGAAAGGAAGGAAAATTGCCTATTGCCTCATGCCAACACCAAGCTTTGTCCAGAGCTAAATAAAAATTCAGTAAGATTATAGCAATCCTAGAATTTGGGTCCAAATCTAAATTCTATTATAAATATTGACTGTATTAATCTGCGGCTCAGAGGTTGGTGGTTTTGATTCTCTACTGTCTGTGTTTCTAGAGTAACATCTGTTCAGCTATTGGAACCGGAATAATTGCATCGAGGTAGTCATCATTTCAGAATAAAACCCTACATTTTTAAATTACCAAATATTGAAAGTGAGGGGAAAATTGAACACGATCGGCACCTTATCGTGCTGTTTCAACAGGATCAGCTCCAATTATGGCCGTTAGCAGTAGCACTGCCACTTCGTAAAAGACGCCCATGCCTCTTCTCCATTACTGATTTCTACATGCTGCCTTGCCTACTAATGATTTTATTAATTTGCTTACTCCAGCGAGGGATGGTGAATAGACACAAGTCACCTGGACTTAAAACAAACCTTACCATATTACCCCAGAGGTAATTTCTCTAATGGAGCAACTGCGCAGGACTTAAACTCCACGTTCTACCTAAATTTGGCCTTTAAACTAACCCAGTACTTTTCCACATGTTTTAAAATTTGGGAGAAAAATAAAGCAGACATAATTAAATACGTATACCTGGGCCATCCATTATTTTTCAAAAGGTCTCTGGGAAAGCTCTTCAGAATGTTACACCTCCTGGAGTTTCTTTCTGATGCAATACCCAGATTTTATTCTCTCAACAGGAGAAAATACACGTGCGCACGCGCGCGCACACACACACACGGCATTTTGTGCTAGTGACTCTGCTGTTAAATTTAAGCCAATTTTTCAAAAGCTACTAAAATGTCAACAAATTAGTGTCTGTTCACAAATCTCTGTGACTTGTTCTAATGGATTTGACATTCCATAACACATATAGCACTATGTCAGCATTCTGCAAGGAGATCATTCATAAAATTGAAAAATGGAAAGTGTCTGCGCATTGATCATAATAATCCCATGAGGAGCAATTTGCAAGCAAGATATTACTTCCTCTCACACAGAATAAGTGGATAACTTGTAGGCTGCCATCTGCTCACAATTATATCATAAATAATTAAATATTCAATGAATCTTAGCTTAAATAAAAATGCAAGAATACTTTGTACTTTGCCAGGGAGGGCAAATAAGTTTCATCTTACGTACAAATGGCAATCAATTGACAGCAGCTGATCAGAGTGTTGTGTTACAGAAGATTCTGAGGTCGCATCCAGGCTCCAGAGGAAAGTCTGCTTTGATGGACTAGTGACCTCAGCACTGAACACAGTAAGGTCATGTCAGGAACTCGTTATCCCTGGATAAACCCTCTCTGGAGGTCACGATGGCATATGTTAAGGGATTACTGGCCATTTCCACGCCAGCAAAGCAAAATCAAAAGAGACACTATAGGCAGCTTTTCAAATAAACAATCAAATGTAGATTGATTACCGATATCCATACGGACTGCTCAACTAGATCCCAATTAACCTGGGAATATGCAAACCTCCAATTTGCTGCTTCAGCAAGTCATAGAAAAAGGAATAAATCATCATGTTTTAATAATTTGTCCTTGGGATTTATGTGATATTTGCTTAGTCCATCAGTTGTGTTTGATCTAAAAATTAAATAAATCTTGTCTTCAAAATTTTGCTGTAAGGTCTATATGCTGGCTAATATGTGCCATGAATAGATATTCACATAAGAGAGAATGAATGGATAGATAAGCTCCAAATGGAGCAATCACTGCAGGTTTGTGTGTGTGTGTGTGTGTGTGAGTCCCAATAAGACAATTTATGAAGTATTTTTTCTTAAATGCTCTATTCTTAATAAGATTTTATTTATTTATTTATTTGACAGAGAGAGAGAGAGAGAGAGAGAGAGAGAGAGAGAGAGAGAGCGAGCACAAGCCAGGGGAGGGGCAGAGGAAGAGGGACAAGCAGGCTCCCCACTGAGCAGGGAGCCCAATGCCAGACTCGATCCCAGGATCCTGGGATCATGACCTGAGCCAAAGCCAGACGCTTAACCCACTGAGCCATCCAGGCGCCCTTTAAATTTTCTATTTCTTGAGAAAAATCCAGAATATGACAAATCTTAGTGGATAACCTAAAACTTAGTAATACTACATCTAATAAAAGTAGATATATTAAAAATGTGAAATGCAGGTTTCCGTTGACATATAAGGGTTATTTCTATGACTCAGGACAAGGTATCTTGAGATTTTTTTGTTTCTCCTCTTTTGTTTCTCCCACTTCTTCTAGAGAGCACTGTACCTTCTGGTACATGAGACTTGTTGAAAGGTTCCAGGATGAAATACTTTGCTACTTTTGTTCCTGGAATGGGTTTCATTCTTTGCTAAACTATATGTTCTAATTGGTTCTCAAGTACAGCTTCTCCTCTATGGGTGACTGTCTATAAACTCCACAGAACACCAGACACTCCACCAAAAATAAACACTGCTATTTTCTTAATAAATTTCAGCTGTTTTTTCCATGCAGTGTCTTCTACCAGAAACATGCTGTTGTTGCTCTGTTCTTTTTCACCTTGCTGACGGCTTTCCAGCTCTGGGTTAGTAAGACTGGGGGACAGCAGTGATCTGTCACCAGCATTTGGGTCTATGAATCTTCTGATGTCCTCATACTCCAATCTTAACTCCTATGAATCACAACTATGATTTAGTCTCTTTTTTTTTTCTTTCGTTTTGTTGAGATTTCAAATATTATGGCATGTGACACAGGTGATTAGTAAGATAAAGACAGTTTGTGGCCAAAGATCTCATATATTTCCATTTGTCAATAGAGTTTGGCAAAACCATATTTTGTTGGCTCGCTGAGAATAGAGCCGTTGATCAGCTGCCCTGGTGTATGCATGTGTGTATGCTCCGTGTTTCTCTAAAAAGGATAAAATGTTATTTTTTAGGATTCTACTTACTACATTATAACTCCAGACTCTCTACACCTTTACAGAGACTTTCTCCTTTAGATGGATAATCCTATCCATTGTGCATGAATGTTGTTCACTTGATTTTTCATGGGATATTCTTTTCCTCCCTTCCAAACATCTAAATAGCTTCATGTGTTTCTTGGATTAACTAGATGCATACTGTTTTGCCTTGGCAAACAAACAAAAAAGAATAGTATCTTTTCTCCTACAGACAATATGTTTTATCTTCCCAAAGCTACTGCTCATAAGGTAAAAGTAGGGAACATATGTGGATCTTCTGAAAGGCAGCCGAATAGAATGCCGGCATGGTGTCCTTGCCAGAGACTTTAACCTTGAGCTGACTGCTCTCCAACCCCTCTCGAAGGCCTGACTGACAGACACAACATCCTATAAACAAGCAGACTGTGTCTTCTGCTGCAGTGAGCAGAGCATTCCTGCCCCGAAGACAGGGTTGCGCTGGCTACACCTGGGAACTCAAGGCCACTAGCTCAACTTTGAAATTAGGTTGAAGTAAAGATGACACTCTTTTCTCTCCTGGGAGACTGACACCAGAGCTGGTGGGGAGATGCTGAGGAAAGGAGAAATTTGACCCCCCTGCCCATATCCTGTCTGGGCCATGTTAATTTCAGAGATGCAGGGGAAGTCACAAAAATATCCAGCCCAGTCCCCAGATCCAGCTGGCAATGTCCAAGGCTGTGATTTTTCCCAACATATACCACTCAAGAGGTGGCAGAGTGCTAGCCCATGCCTCAGGTGTCCCTCAAGAGCACGGCACGTCAGGCACAGCCACGTCACTAATTATGCGCCCAAGTACTCATGAGGCCCTGTTTGGGGCCAAGATCCATATGAGACATTGTCAGCTCCTCCACGGAGCTCACTGAGTATTTAGCAAGAGATTGATGCACAAAACAGGAAACACAACTTCTGTCTTGCTATAATGTTCTTCTTAGCCCATCCCACCTGCCCCCATGGCTTCCCTGATGTTACCTGGTGCCTTGTGTGCACAGGGAGGGAGGGCAAGAAAACAGATTCCTCAAACACTTCCTCTCCCACATTTCCCAGAACGCCCTCCAAATACTGCTCATTTGTGTTCTTCTGTGGGCCCAGTGCTAACGAGGTGCTCCATATCCATTCATCTTTGGTCCTCACAAGAAACCTCTGAAAGAGGCAATACTCTATGGTCCCTGTTTGGAAACAGGAATCGTCCTCGGCTGGGGAAGTTTCAGTGACTCACTGTGGTCACACAGCTACTAAATCACAGAGCTCCAGAGCCAACACTCTTCTCCTTTGCATGCCGTCCTCCCAACTCTGACCTCGTGTGGTCCTCACAGCCACTCGGCGATAGATAGATAGATAGATAGATAGATAGATAGATAGATAGATAGATAGATAGATAGTAGACTGAGTCATGTCCACTCTACAGGAAAGATACTCCACTCTTGGTTCTGGTTCAGTTAAATCCAGTTTTCTTTCTATATCCCACTAGGTTGTGGTCTCATAGAAAATGAGACCATGAGACTTAACTGTTTTTGTGATCTTGGACAGCAGCTAAACCTCTCTGGGCCTCAGCTCTTCCATGATATTTGGAGGGTAAAAATATCTCATGGGATTATTTTGAGAATTAAGTAAGCTAACTTATGTATGCATATCTCAAGAGGTATGTTGCACATCACGGGCCCTCAGTAAACATTTGTTCACTTACTCTACAAACACTCAGCACCTGTGTCTATGATGTGCCAGACTCAGGGATATAAAGACGAGTGAGACACAGAAACTAGCTGGATGAATGGCCAGTGATGTGAGGTCTTGCCATAGGACTCAGCCCTAGCTGTTTGCAACCATGATTTTACTCTATTCTGAGAGTACATTGCACATTTGCACTGTTTTAGGAAATCTTCCTAATTTATTCTGATTTCATTCCCCCTACAACTTCTTGCCTTTCAACTTTATCCTAATTTTTATTTAAGATTTTATTTCTTTATTTGACAGAGCGCAAGCAGGGGATGGGCAGAGGGAGAGGGAGAAGCAGACACCCCGGGAGTCAGGGCACTATCCCAGGACCCCGGGATCATGACCTGAGCCGAGGGCAGACACTTAACCAACTGAGCCACCCAGGCGCCCCTTAATTTTTATTTTTATATCACACCCTATTTTTATGTTTTATTACTTTAATTGCTTACACTCCTTTTATTTCACAGTTCCAAATCTGACCAAAGTCATCCTTTAGATCTTTACCTTAGTATTCCTTTAGTATTGGTAATTATAAATTTTACCTCTTTTATTTAATTTTTTTCATTTTAATATGTATCTTAATATATTTTTATATCTTATAATTCTTACATCTTTTTTTTTTTGTCATCTCACCTTACTCTTTCTTTTCTGAAAGTGTGATTAAATTGAGTTTCATGATTTCCTTTCCCAACAACAAGGAGGGATAGTGGGAGAAGCCCACAACACAAATAAAGAGAGGCTGAAGGTCTTCCTTCCACCAGTTTCCTGTAAAAACACATGTCCAGAGGTGGTCAAGCAGAGGTTCTCGCAAGCTAGGTAACCTGTCCGAGGACGGCCCTGTGGTGCTGTCATGGGTGGCACGCAGAGTCAGTGAGATGGGACAGAGGTGGGATGCTTCCAGTCTTTACTGACCCCCAAGTTTTCCTCATTCTCCAGCCGACTTCTCTCTACCACCCAGCCTCCCCTTTAACTGACAGACAATTAACTGTACTCCATAGTAAGTCATTCATCACCTCAAGGCAAGTCTTGCAATTATTGAGACTTGAAATGTTCTCCAGGGGTTCTCTGAAGTTCTGTTGGTAGTGGGAAGTTCTCTGGTGCTTTTCTCCTTTTGTTTTTTAATGACTATGTTAGGAAATCAGTAATGCCTGCTTATAATATTTCTCAGCTTGAGCGTGAAACTTTAGGGCCCCGATAATGTAAATTGTCCGTGTTTTGAGGCAGGTCCAGACTCTATCTGGGAGAAAATTTTGCCTCACCTGCAAGTGTTCCCTCAACCCACTCCTCTTAGCTTATACAGTGACTAGTTGTTCAGAAATAGGTTAGGCTCCTTAATGTTTATAACAACCCAAATTTCCAGTTGATTGTTAAAATATTATTGGCGATATGGAGAGTTTTTTAAAAAATTATTATTTTGCTTGCAGGTGACGGAAGCCCTGTTTGAACTAACTTAGGGAAAAATGGAATTTCTAGAAGAAGAGTGTGGCAAATGATATTTTGGGTATATATTTAGCCATTCCCACATACGCATCTTACAATGTGATCAGCACTCTTCCCATCAAGGATGGGGATTATATATTTTATTCCCTTGAATCTGAGCTGGAGCTCATGGTTGACCTAACCAACGGAGCACGGAAGAGTACTATTTGAAATCTAAGACTAGGCTACAGAAAAGAAAAAAGATACAGTTTCCATCTGACCTACCATCCATCTATCTCGCAGGAGCTGCCATTGGAACCCAGACTTCGTGCAGGGTGAATAACTCCTCCTGCTTCATGGAGGGCTTTCCAAATTTTAGCACTGGCTCTCCCATTTCCTGGGAAACTGCTCAGTTCCAGGTAAAACATGATGGCTGGTCACCCTACATCACCATGTTGTGAGAAAGCACACATCACACGGAGAGGTCACGTGAAGATGTTCCAGCCATTGTCCAAGCTAACTAAGGTCTCACCCACCAGGTAGCACCAACCACTACACATGTGAGTGAATGAGATTTAGACGATTCCAGCGCCCAGTCTCTGAATCCTCCAGCTTAGGCACCAGGCACCATGGAGCGGAGACTAGCTCTTCCTGCTGCTATGTCTGAATTCCTGACCTATAGATATCACCAGATACAATACATGACTATTGTTGCTTTAAACCATTAAGCAACATTGATACACAGCAACTGCTAATACAAATACTGAGAGATCATATAGAAATGTAACTGAATCTGAGGAATTATTGGAGTGAGAACACCAATACTATTGGGACTATTTTCATATTCTGTGTGGGCTTAATTCTTGTTTTTTTATCTATTATTGATGATTCGCTCTCTTCCACGTACTGTAAAAAATTCCCACATTTTCTGTCTTATGACCTCAACCAGGATGCTTGAATCTCTGGTCCTAAAGAACAGCTCTAATTAGCCTGACTTAGGACAGCTCTTTGGGACCAGTCACCTATAGCTAGAGATGAGAGGAAGGAGCAAGAATAAGGTCGTATTGTGGGAAATGGTTGTCCTCAATAGCTATGTGATATAAGGAGAAGAAAAGAGCAACTTCCAAAAGAGTGCAGAGTCTGAGTAAATCCTAGGGCATGGAGAATATAAGCATCTGAACTTCACGATCTTAACTCAACACCCATTATCGAACTTTTAGCTGAAGCTTACTTTTGAGAAAAAACATTCATAAACTATATCTAAAATATAAGCAGATCATTCACTTCTGCAGATCAGGTTAAAAATAAATACTCTTAAAATTAAATAAATAAATAAATATTCGTATTTATGGCATCCCCACTCAGTGGGAAGTCTGCTTAAAGATTCTCTCCCTCTGCCCCTCCCCCCACTCATGTACTCTCTTCCTCTCTCTCCAGAATAAATAATTAAAATATTTTTTAAAAATTAAAAAAATATTCTTGGACCTCACTTCAAATTAATTAAATAAGTAATTTTAATTTGTGAGAAAGAGAGAGTACAAGCAGGGAGAGCTGCAGGCAGAGGAAGAAGCAGGCTCCCCATTGAACAGGGAGCCTGATGCAAGACTCAATCCCAGGACCCTGGGATCATGACCTGAGCCGAAGGCAGACACTTAACTGACTGAGCCACCCCCATGTCCCTCCCTTCAAATTTATAATATCAGAACTCTGGAAATCGAACTGTAGAATCTGCATTATGAAACAGGTTTATGTTTTCACACAATTTGATATTAGAAAAAATTATGTCTTAATAATTTTTGTATTTTGGAGGAAAAAAAACCCTGAGAATCATTTTCATTCTTCCAGATTTTTTCCTTGAAGATCTCTTATAAAATCAACTCTTGGAAAACCTTCACAACTAACACTTAACAACTCTGCCTCACAAACAACACTTTCTTGTAAACTCTGGGCAGGTAACGGTTTATTCCCAGAGTGCAGTAAAAAAAGAGGATCTCATTTATTTTATTACCTTCCTCTTTCTTGGAGGAAGGCAGGGGCACCTAGTTTTTAAAACATGGTACATTTTATTTTAGTACTTAAGTTACACAACTGAATTAAAGCGATGCAGGTCTTGTCTGAGGATATCACAGCTATGGCAATAAATCAATAGCCTATAACCTGTCTTCAAAGATCTGCTGTTTCTCTTTTATTGGTGTGTTTCTAACATGGGCATAAGGGTCCCGAGAACTACAGATCCCTGCCTCTACTCTTCCCCTATGATTCCCTGCTGGTACGTCCACATCGATACCCCATACAACATTCACAGGGGTCCTCTAAAAACCTGAGTCAGGCCACATCACTCTCTTGCTTAAGACCTGCCAGTAGCCTCCATTCACATTTAAAATTATGTTCAAATTACATTTCACACTCTAGCAAGACCTGGCCCCCTTCCAACCTTCTGATCCCACCTCCCACTTCTTTTATTCTTCTGTCCTATTTGTGAAACATTCCAACAGGCTTGTGCCTGAGGACATTTGCTCTTCCCCCTATCTGAAACATGTTCCCTACATATATATTCCCATGACTTATTTTCTCACTTCACTCAAGTCTCTGCTAGCCTTCTATTACCTTCTTCCCTGTAACTGTTATTTTTAATTCATAGTACTTTTTAATACCCCAGTGCTTGGCATGTAAAAGAGATTCATTAAGTATTTCTTGAATGAATGAATGAATGAATAGATTATAATTTAATGACTTGTTTGTTCTGGAGAACTCAAAATTGTATCATTTTCTATAGCACCTAATGTACTCTCTGAAAACAGCTTTCGTCAAAGGCAGAGGTTGATGTTATCAAGTTCAGTTTCCAAATGTTCTGGAAAAGTGTGGTTGATGGAATATGTTAGATTTTACAGTATTTCTACAAATCAGAATTTTCAAACCAGTTTTCAGTAATGAAGTGTGGAATACTCCCTCAGGGAAGGGACTATATGAAAGGCATGGGCTTGAAATTGTTAGAATTACTTCACGTCTGTGACAAACGATGAGGCAAGGACATTGACTTTCAAAACCGTAAGACGAAGGCGAATAACGCTCACCTTCAGAGGCTGTGTCACTCACATGTTGGGAGTCTGCCTGGTCACTCAGCCAAACTACTGTTGAAAGTTCCCAACATATGCATCTGGCATTAGCATTTGTGATGATTATTGAGAAAGGTTGAAACATCTTCCAGGAAGGACCTGGAGTTGATATCTCAGGAGGATGTGTCTAACATAATATTTACTGTTTAAAAACAGTTCCTAGACTTTCAAGGGCAGAGAGTTAATTCACTTTGTTATACTCTGGTTCCCACTGGGTGGCGAAACGGCGGGAAGCCTTGCCATTTGCACACTTTGCATATTTCCTGATATGGCAGAAATCTGATTAGACCACAGAAGCTGATGGAGAGACAGGTGGTGCTGATGACCATTTGCAGAGCCCCCTGTGTTCAAGGCTACCTCCAACCCAAATCGGAAATTTTGCAAACTGGTACCACTGACATATAGGTGCACAGAAGCATTTGCGTCAATCCCGTGTGTTTGTCTTCTCAGAAGAGGCTGTTAACTCTTAATTC
Source organism: Ailurus styani (assembly GCA_002007465.1). Lineage (NCBI taxonomy): Eukaryota > Metazoa > Chordata > Mammalia > Carnivora > Ailuridae > Ailurus > Ailurus styani. The sequence continues at coordinate 43,810 of LNAC01000069.1, forward strand.
AGTTCAGTGAACCCAGAAATGTGAATACCACGCCTGGAGTCCACAAGTTCAGGTCCAATTATAATCCAGTCATTGTTAGCAAAGCTCAGGCCACTGTCTTGGTGCCGGTTGACCGATGAGATCATAGCGTATTATGACTGATGTGTAGTGTCAGCGGGAAATCCGGGACAGCAAAACTTCAGTGTGATCTGACAGTTCAATAATGATGAAGATGTTATCAGAGTTACAACAACTGTGCACTTCTGCTGCTTCAATAAGATGAGAGCCTGAAGGCATTTCTTCCCAAACTGCAGAAGACCAGCTGAGTCAGAGGGACCCACTGAGTGTTTTAAAAATACTCCAAAGTTCCAGCCTTGACATTCCAATTCAGATCCAAGTCGGAGTCCAAAAGTATATACTTTTTCTTTAGATTTTATTTATTTATTTGACACAGAGAGAGAGATCACAAGTAAGCAGAGAGGCAGGCAGAGAGAGGGGGAAGCCCGCTCCCTGCTGAGCAGAGAGCCCGATGCAGGACTCGATCCCAGGACCCTGAGATCATGACCTGAACCAAAGGCTTTAACCCACTGAGCCACCCAGGTGCCCAAAAAGTATATACTCTTGTAGAACTTTTTAGATGACCTGGTGCTGGGGCAGGTTTGGTTTTAATCTCCAAGAAAAAGAAATACGATTTTAAAAGAAAATTTTAATTTTGTTACCCTCTGTAGCCTAACTTTAGACAGTATTTCTGGGGTTATAGTAATATAAAACCCATTTTATACGTCACCAAAAATTATGACATACGTCAATTAGAAGGTGGGAGTAGGGAAGAGAAGGATGGGTATGTGGGAATGTTATCAGCAGGATGGGGAATAAAGAGCCAAAGCCTAAAACTGAAAAATCGAAAAAGCAATATAAACATGCAAGTAGAAGTATGGAGTTAAGTTCCAGAAGAAACAGCTCGAAACCTTTAAAGTGATCGATTCTAGGGGACAAGTTCTGGGGACGTGGGAGCTAGCCACTGTTATTTTTCCACAGTAAACATTGTAATTACAATATGACTTATCAATATATACGTAACTTCTTGAGGAAGAAGAAAGACCACATTGACCCTCTCACTTGAAACAATTTTTAAAAAGACAAAATATAGGAAACAAGAGATTGTGAAACACTGTACATCAGGCACAGAAGGACAGTGATCCCGGAGGGACAGGAAACAAATGAAGTGAGCTCTCAAACCGCGGAAGCCTACTGCCCAGAGAGAGTTTATAACGCCAGCACAGGGAGGAGGGATGGAGCCGAGTCCAGCAGAATCCTGGCAGTCAGGAGAGAGACTTGAGAGCCTGTGAAAACCAGCGCTACAGTTCTCAAAACGAAGTGCCGAGGATGAGAGTTGCTCACAGGGGAGCCCTTGGTATCTAAAGGGGATCCCCACACGAGGTTGCCACTGAATCCTGAGCAGCACACGCTGGGCAAGAAACCACCTGAGGAATGAGAAGACAGTGTTCTCACCACTTCTGTTCAACATTGTGCTGGAGGATCTACTAGAGACAGAGGCAAAGGCAGGGGGTGTCGGGGGGAGGGAGGGAAGGAGGAAGGGCATCCAAATTAGAAAGGAAGAAGTCAAGACTATCCTTATTCACAGACTACTTGATAGTCTATGTAGAAAATCCAGTGCAATCTACAAAGAAGGTCCTAGAACTTATGATTGGGACTAGTAAGGCCCCAAGATACAAGGTCACTGTACAAAAATCAGTTGGATCTCTATAGTAACAGCAAATGATTAAGAACTGATTTTTTTAAAGGTTTTATTTATTTATTTGACAGAGAGAGAGAGATCACAAGTAGGCTGAGAGGCAGGCAGAGAGAGAGAGAGGAGGAAGCAGGCTCCCCGCTGAGCAGGGAGCCCGATGAGGGACTCGATCCCAGGACCCTGAGATCATGACCTGAGCCGAAGGCAGAGGCTTTAACCCACTGAGCCACCCAGGCGCCCAAAGAACTGATATTTTTAATGTGTTATCTATAATGTTAAAAATATGAAATTCTTAGGAATAAATCTAACAAAAAATGTGGCTCAACTATACACTGAGAAATACAAGACACTGCTGAGAGAAATTAGGGAAATCCTAAAGACAAGAAGAGATATATTAGGTTCACGGTTTGGAAGACCCAATTGTCAAATGCCAGTTCTCCCCAAAGTGATCTATATTCAATGTAATACTAATCAAAATTCCAAAGGTATTTTTTTTGTAGAAATGACAGACTTATTCAAAACTTTATATCGAAATGCAAAGGATCTTAATTAGCCAAAAATCTTTGAAAATGAAAACCAAAGTCTCAGGATTAGCACCAACATTACTACTTAAAGCAGCAGTAATCCAAACAGTCATACTCGCATGCAGATAGAAAAACAGGCCGGCGTAACAGAATAGAAAACCCAGAAATAAACATGAACAACTGATTTTCAACAAAGCTGCAAGGTAATTCCATGAAGAAAGAATAGTCTTTTCTTTTTTTCCTTTTTCTGTTTTAAATATTTTGATTATTTTTGAGACCCAGTGAGTGAGTGGTGGGGAGGGTAGAAGGAGAGAGAGACTGTCAAGCAGACTCTGCACTGAGTGTGGAGCCCAACCCGGGGCCCAGTCTCACAACCTTGAGATCGTGACCTGAGCTGAAATCAACACTCAGATGCTAACTGACTGAGCTGCCCAGACACCCCAAAATTTTCAACAAATGGTAGTGGAAGAATGAGATTTTCTTACGCAAAAAATGAAATAAAGAATTTTGATGATAACTTGCACCATGAACAAATATTAACTCAAAATAGATTATGGAAACTAAAACTATAAATCTTATGGAAGAAAACATAAGAAGAATTTTGCTATTTGGGGTTAGGCAAATATTTCTTTAAAACAACAACGAAATCATAATTCGTAAAAGAACAAACCGTTAAATTGAACTTCTTCAACTCAGAAACCTCTTCTCTGAAAAAGACACTGTGAAGAGATGAGAGAACCACAAGCCATGAGAAAACACTTGCAAATTATATATATATATCTGATAACATACTTGTACCAGAATAGTTAAAGAACTCTCAAAAATTAAAAATAAATAGTCCAATATAAATGGCCAAAATATTTGAATAAATGCTTTCACCGAAGATGATATATAGATGACAAATAAGCTCGTGAAAAGATGCTCAATATCAGTAGCCATCAGGAAAATGCAAATTGAAACTAAAACAAGATACCAGCACACACCTGTTAGAATGGACAAAATTAAAGACTGCCCATACCAAGTGTTAGCAAGGTTCTTAAAGAACTGAAACTTTCATATCCACCAGTAGGAGTGTAAAATTATACACCCACTTTAGAAAAGAGTAGGGCCATTTTTGAAAATGTTAAAGATCTACCTACCGTATGATCCATCCATTCCACTTCTAAGGATTTACTCAAGAGAAGTAGAAGTACATGCTCTCACAAAGGCTTGTGCATGAATGCCTGGGGCAGCTTTATTTGTAAGACTTAAAAACTGCAGATAACCCTGTAGGTTCATCATCAGATGAACAGATAAATTGTGGTACATTTGTACAGTAGAAAACAATGCAACAATAAACAGGAAATAAGCATTGCTGCATGCAACAGTGTGGAGGAAATAATTATGTTGGGAAAAAATGGATAAAGTCAGACAAAAAAGAGTACAGTGCATACTGTGTGAATTTGTTAATACAAAACTCTAAGGAATGCAGACTAATGTATGGTGTATCTGAAGACAGATCAGTAGTTGCTTGGTCACCAGCAGTGAGAAGTGTGATTGATTTTATCTGTCAACTTGACTTTGCCACAGGGTGCCTGGACATTGGCCAATCTTTATTCTGGGTGTGTCTGTGAGGATGCTTCTGAATAAGATTAACATCGGAAGTGGTAGACTAAGTGAAGCAGATTGCCCTCCCTAATGTGGGTGGGTCTCATCTCTCAAACTGAAGACCTAAATAGAATAAAAAGACTGAGTAAGAAGGAGATCCTCCTACCTGAACCTGTGAGCTGGGACTTCAGTCTTCACCTGCCTCCAGAATCAGCTCTTCTGGGACTGGAGCGTGCCACCCTTTGGACCAGAATTGACACCATTGGCTCTCCGGGTTCTCGGGCATTTGGACTCAGACTGGAAGTACACCATCGAATCTCCTGTGTCTCCAGCTTGCCAACGACCATTCTTGGGACATCTCCATCTCCACAACTGCATAAGCCAATTTGTTACAACATACATCCTATTGGTTCGTTTCTCTGGAGAACCTGACTGATAAAAGGGAGAAAGGGTGGGATTATCAAGGGGCACAAGCAAACTTTTGGAGGTGATGGATACGTTCACTATCTTGATTGTGATAATGATTTCATGGGCATATACATAGGTCAGACTTAACAAATTATGCATTTTAAATATGAGAAGTTTATTGTGTGTCCATTAGACCTCATTATATCTCAGGAAAGTTGTTTCCAAAATAGTTTTTGAAGAAACTCAGTGTATAATGAGGAACAAATCCGCCTGTGAGAGTGTTACAGCAGAGTTCCGTGTCAGGTGCTGTGGGTTCCCTGAAGAGAAGTTGATTGTGATGGAAGGTATTGCGAACACCTCACAGAGAAGATGGAGCCACAGGTGTGTACCTCCGATCCCAAAAACTCATATTGCAAGAGCCGCCTCTATTTCACATATTCTTCCATTTTGCCTGTATCTGCATCCCTCTCAGGAGAACGCAGTGGTTTCAAGTTTGAGCTCTTAAGTCATATGGCTGCTGACCACTTAGGTAAGCATCCTCCAACCGTTTACACAATTCCCAGGACATGGCACATGATAATGTTCGCTGCTTTTATTCATGCCTGGCCTTCCTCCACCATCAGCCAAGAAGACTTTTCCATCCAAATTAGCATCATCAACTCTCTCATTCATCATTTACTTCCTTGCTAACCACCTGCAGTGGTTAATCCACGTCTCGCTCTTTTTCTCTGCTGCGCCCTGTGACACCTTCCTTCCTAAGTCCTATTTCCTACCCACAGCATTTGCAGCGAGAACTGATTAAAAGCCATCTGAATTATTCAGTATTTGACAAACACATGCAATTTGGAATCCTAATCTGGCTTTAAAATAAAAAGTGCCTGTGAGTAATTTATTGCTAAACTCAACGTTGGCCAGAGCTTGAATAGATAAATGTAAAATTACCCTTGGTGATTCTTATGAAGACATATGTAAATACACGGATGGGCATAGCCCAGTTATTGAATATTTTAAATTATTCTGCCCATTACTAATGAATGACTGGCCAGAATCAATTGCATACTCAAAATCAATAAATGGAAGATATTTCACTCTGAATTCCAGAATAGGCGAGGGATTTATTTCCTCACATTTCGTGGTATGTCATCAGAAACTTATTAAAGGGTTTAGCAATATTGAATCTGAAAACTAACTGTGAAGGATAGAGGAGAGAAACACCTTCTTTCAAGCTTAGCCTCAGGCGCCTGCCCAAATGGCAAGATCAACCCCTGGAGAATTGCAGAGATGATAAAATTTAATTTGGGGTCCTGAGACCATTTTTGGATACACTGTCGTCTCTCTGGTTCTTTCCTATTCCCTTCCTTCTCCCCTCAGCACTTGGGAGTTTATAAGCTATTTACTTTTTTGCAGGGGGGAAAAAAAATCTGATGTTAGTCACTTAAATTTTAGTGTGAGCAAGGCTTCATATGTCCTTCCTAAGGGAATTGCATTTTAATAAGAAAATCTTAAAAATGTGGAATTTCAGGAGACTCGTCACCTATAAGAGAATTTGAGGAGAAGCATGAAGACTCTTTCCTTTCCAAAATCACAGTACTTATGTTTTTACTTATGTATGTAAGAATGTCCCTGTTTCTGAATTTTAAGCCAAGCTTAAAATTGCTTCTTTTCACAGTCTTGTTTTCCTGAAAAGTTATGATTTCTTCTTATGTCCAAGGAGGAGGATGATTGAAAAAAATCTCAAGAGATTTCTTGGAGAAACATGCACATAAATGATAGGAAAAAATATATTAAATACTTTGGTTTTTCTAAAGTGAAAAATCAGAGATGTATTTACATGTGCCATTTAAAACTGAGCAAGACATATACCAGAGGTGAATTAGAAACATATAAATCTTGTGCCACAAAGCCCCACTGAGTTCTATTGTCCAGTAAAACTGGTTGCCCAAAGCCATTTTAAGTAGAATGGAATTCAGTTTGAATTGAAAAATGTAGCATACTTCTAACAAAATGAAAATATAGCCACATGAAACAACCCTTGGTAGTTAATGTCATCAAAAAAATATTTTTATAGATATTAAAAATACATGGCAGTAGGACTCAGCCAAATGACATGAAGTTAAAAATTTGAATCTAAAACCACTTAATCACCCCTTATCCACTCATCTCAGGTGTCTGAGGGCTGAACATGTGTCAGACACTGTGCTGGACGATGGGCTGTCAACTGGAGAGTGAGCCCCCATCTTCAAAGAGCTGACGGTCTGCTGGGGACAATGGGCATGTCAAGGACTATTATAGCATGAAAGTTCCATGAGAAAGGGAAGCTCAGGGCACTATGGGGACACAGAGTAAAAGCTCCTGGGTTCCAATCAGAGGAGGGAGCCAGGGTCTGTTTCTCTAGAGGAGAGGACTTGGAGAAAGGGGTCCTAAAGGAAACCCTCGCCAGGAACTCAAGTCTCAAGGCGGGTAAGAGAGAATTTGCAAGTATCATATGTGGAATGTCCAAACCAATGACAAGATCTAGGGTGTCCATTGAAAATAAGGTAGAGCGGACAACTGGCTGAGACCCAAGTGGGTAAGAGGAACCTGGGTGGGGGGAGGGGAATCTAGCAATATGGCCATGGACTCGGTCTCGGGGAGATTTGGGTAGGTGCATCCCCTTGGCCAGGAACATTCTTCTCTTGGAACTGGAGGACATTGGTTGAATATGAAGGAGTACATGCTTGTGTCACTCACAGCTTACTATGTTTTATTTTCTCTGTGGCTTTTGTCTGCCAATAGCTAAAATAACCTCATTTATTTACTGATGTCCTCCTCTATTTTCAGTGTCTCCCCATAGGCTTTATGAAGGCCTGTTTCATAAAAGACATCCAGTAAACATTTGTTAATGATTGTTTAATGAAGAATGCTAGGGCACAGTGGCCTGGCGGGAAGGTGCAGAATTGGGAAGCCTGGCAGGTTGTTAGGGCCCATGGGACAAAGAATTTTCATTCCAAAGAAATTGAAAATTGAATTAGACTAGCTTGGGCTCACAATGTTAAGACATTTGTCAGTTTTAAATTTCTTTTATTCAGATCTTCCTTACACAGAGCTGGAGTGTTTTTTTTTTTTTTTAACATTCATCTGAATTTTCTGGAGGTCTTGTGTTTTTCTTATTCAGTTGATGTTGGGTCAATTCTAAGTTATCAGCCCGCTAAGACGAAATTGGTCAGAAGTCAGGGTCTTTCTTCCCACTCTCCTGTGCCATCTGTCTGCAATAGTGCTATGTATGTCATATGTGCTGATTTTCTTTTATCTCCTCCCAAGGTGTATATATTTTAGAAGGTCACATTTGTTCTTTGATTTGATGAGCTCTTCAGGAGAAATAAAGATCTTGTGGTGTTGGCTGTCCTTTTCTATAATATCAAGAGAGAGGATAATTCCTCAGTCTGGAGAGTGACAGACTAGATTGAATTAGCTTTGGTTCTTTCATCACTAATTAGGTGGCAAAGCAGACCTGCCTCGGGGCACACAGACATGGACTCTGTTACCATCATTAGCTTAATGACAGGATGATAGTGCTGGCAAGAGATGTCCTTGCGTGATCTCCAGATTCAGGATTCACATTAGACTGTGGGCGTCTCAAGGACAGGAAGGTCGCCTCACTCTCCGTGTATTTCAGGTACCTAACACGGGGTAGTTTCCAACACATGACAGGTTCCCAGCCAACATTTGTAGAACTTAATGTGTCTCTGTGAAGGAAGTTTCTAGAAATACATTACTGCATTCTGCCCTTAGCCTTGTTTTATTCACTATTTTTATCAGTGTCTTAAATAAAGAGAGACATGCTCATCTATTTTTAAAAGGATACAGCTGGGAGAAATAACTAATGTGATGGTTGATGAAATAAAGCTTCAAAATTATCCCAACAGAGTAGAAAAATTGGCTATAGCCAACAGGATAAAATTTAATAATGATATGTGGATATTTTCATCCACAGGTGCAAAATATCAATTATACCATTGCAAGGAGACGCAAATATGATTAGCCATCGTTTATGTGAAAAAGGCCTGGACCATATTCTTAGTCCTCACCTTAGGGGGGACTAACTGTGTGAGGCATTTGCTAGAAAAAATAAAAATAAGACAATGATAGAAGACTTAATACAAATATAATGGACAGAGCAAGGCAAATAATCTCACTATATTTTGTGGTCCTTGGAGCACACTTGAGGGATTTGCGTAATTCTCGTTGCTATATTTAAGACATAGTCCAGCAAACTACAATGGTGTTTCTCAAACTTTAAGGCTCATGCAGGCCGACTTGTTAGGAGGGCTGGCGTGGGGCCTGAGAGCCGGCATTTACAACAAGCTCCCGGGGGGAGGGGGAGGCTGCTGGGACGCAGAGAGCTTTTTGAATAGCAAGGAACTCGTGTCTTTCCAGAGAAGAGTCCACACCCCGGGGAGCTTAGGAACCTCAATGTCAGCCCACGATCATTGTTCAGATTACTGGACCATTGGGCACAGAGATTTGTAGGGTGGGGACTTTCTGTCCTTAAGTTTTGAGTAACTTTCCTCTGACTAAAGAACAGACTTGTGCTTTCTTGTCACCAAAGGCAAATGCAGAAGTGGAAGGAGTTACAGGAGGCAGATTTTGGCTAAATATAACGGAGTACATCCTAGCAGATGGAGCCACTCAATGATGGACAGCCCTGCCTCATCACCTCGACGCGTCCCTGCATTAGGAATGTGGGAGCGGGAGCTGCCGACTGTCAGTTAGGCAGACGAGGATAATTCTTTGGTGGATGAGAGGCTGGCCTTGATAAAAATTTAGCAGTCCTTTCAATGTTAAGACGCTGTGACTCTGCCCCTTATCTGTCTTGACTGGGCTCCTCTTTTTTTTTTTTTTTTTTTAAGATTTTATTTATTTATTTGACAGAGAGAGAGAGATCACAAGGAGGCAGAGAGGCAGGCAGAGAGAGAGGGGGAAGCAGGCTCCCTGCTCAGCAGGGAGCCCGATGCGGGCCTCGATCCCAGCACCCTGAGATCATGACCTGAGCCGAAAGCAGAGGCTTTAACCCACTGAGCCACCCAGGCGCCCTGGGCTCCTCTTTAACTGTCTTCTTTCGGCCAATTGTTCCAGACCCATAGACTTCACGGCAGATTCTCTCTGAGGAGAAACTCGGGGTGAAAATGTAGTGCGGTGTATAAAATATGGGTTTATACTGAGAATTTTATATTACCCCATTCATTTTCTTTCATTTCTACATATCTGGTTGTCAAGCTCACATGGGCATTTCTTGGATTAAGACAGTATTAGGCAAGTGGGTGATACTCGTTTATGAGCAGGAGTCATATTTCAAACTAACGAGGATGGCAGAGGTTGTCAGAAGGTTGGCCGTGTTACAAAGCAAAGTTGTGGCACTTTCAGCATTTAGAAATTTAGAAGAGATCCTGACTCCTTAGGATGGATCGAGCATAATCTACTATGAAATCTGAGGGATAAATTGGTTGCTCCCAAGATCCCTTGCAAACCTAGTGTTGGAGAGAATGCAAGTATATCCTGTAAAATATCTATGTAACTTTTTCTTGTTCCTGTTGTGTCTCCAAACTGATTGGGTAGCACCTGGATTTCTGAAGCTTTACATTTCAGGGCGATTTTTAGAGAATTGGCACCCGGAATCAGGGTGAAGGTACTTCGTTAAGCTTATTACTGGAACTGAATCGATGCTTTTATGACCTGAGGCAGGCCTACTGTGCCATCTAATTAGTGATGGATGAACCAAAGCTAATTCAATCTAGACTGCCTCTCCTGGGACTGAGAAATTGCTCTGGACATCCTGGGAATCATCTCTCTGAGGATTAGAGCATCAGCATCAGTCCAAGAAGGTCACTGGTGTCAAGGGATGAAGGCCCTTCCAGCGACCCATACCTGAAAAAACCAGTACAGCGTGGTTGATGGGAACGAATGCCAACCCAACAGGCTTCCAAAGGAGAGACAATACACAGAAACAGTGTATTCAAAATAATTTGTCACTTCTCTCTTGACGTAAAGTATCTACTGGAGTCACTGTTCTCCCGGGTTTGAGACTCAAAGATTGGCAAAGGAGACCCCAATTCCTCACCGTGGTAACCAGGAAGCAATGCTAGATATGGGTAGGTTTACATAAGAATATAGCGCAGAAAAAAGAAATCACTTTTTCAGAAACCCATTTGTCTTTGTAACAACATATATGGAAGGTAACGAGGGTAGATAATCAGATTTCAGATTTCAGATTTTGATGAGGACACTGAATTTCAAAGAATCTAAGTGGCTTTCTCAATGTCACAGAGATGCTAAATAATAGAGCCAGGACTCCTTTTAACTCGTAACTTAATTTTCTTTCCATTACGATAGAAACAATTAAACGTCGTATTTTCTTTGAGAACTCAAATATGCCATTAGATTATGCCCATATATTGCTACAATAGGAATATGTTTAAATATCTCCACCATTAATATTTTTAATGGAGTTTTTTTTTATTCTCCCCTTTAAAACATAATTCTTCCAGACAATTCAGAAAATGTTTTATAAATATCCCTGGTAATTGAGTTCCCACTATGTACACTGCCTTTCACAAAGTCCTCCCTGTGTGCCAGGATCATTTAATCCTCACAAAAGCCCCACGAAATAGACAATACCAGGTCCATTTTGAAGATGCAGAAATGATTTGGAAAGGTTGAACAGCAGAGGGTCTCACAGCGAGCAAGTGACAAATTTGTCCCCACGCCCATCCCATCATGCCCCTCCGCTTTGTATGGTGAAGTCAGGAACCAATTAATTTCACCAGTGTTTACTGAACATGTGTATCTTATAGTAGAATGAGGGCTCAAACATATAGCTGATGGTCATTTGAACCAGTTGACTTACAGCAGCTTAAAATCATTATTTTCATGGTTAGCTTGGCATTTGTACCTTGTCTTTTTTTTTTTTTTCCACTTTGAAACTTGCAAGTATGAGTTAACACATCATGTGCCTTTCTGTGTTAAACCTGTGGGAGACTGAACCGAAGCGTGACAAAGATGCCGAGGGGTAAAATCCACTGTGATTCCATCTGCTCCGTCGCCCTGCCCTGTGCCTTGCCCTGAGAGCCCATGATGAGGTTTGAAGGGAGGAAATGGGAAAGGAAAGACACATGACAATTACTCCCTCCTTTTGGGGCATCCAGAAATCACACATCAAAAGTTGTTTGATGGTCTTGGGCAAAAAATAATCTCTCCAAGCCTCGGTCTCTCGACCTATAAAGAGAAGAGCACTGTTGGCTCTCCAGTCCCCTTGGGATTGCCAAGAAGCAAATGAAATCAGGTCTAAAACACCTTTTGTAAACTGATGGGTATTACAAATAGAAGAAATTACATACCGTTTTACAGTGTTCACACATTTTGATTTTTATTAAGCATTTTAATTGACTTGACTCTGAATCACCTCCTTAACTGGCCTTCTCCATTTTAGTGCTCGTCACAATAGGGCTGCGTCACTAAAATGAAGGGTGTGGTCATAAATGAAGCCACAGGAATGATGAGGATTGCAGGCTAGTCCTACCAACACTACCTATGAGATTCCTATATCATAAGAGCAAGACCCTAGGCAAGTTACTTAAATATCTTTCTCCCCCTCTGTAAATTGGGGAAGTAGTACCTGCTTCTCATGAGCAGGTTATGTATTTAAAGTACCTGAACAAATTTGGGACTCTTAGGATATTTGCCAATTGTTAGTCCATTTCCAATAGCCATCCGGTGAACCAATTACTTTTTAAAAGCTGTTGTGACTTGATTCTTAACTCCGCTCTCTCGCACACAGGGTAGGTGGCCTTGTGAAACAGGTCTCCGTCTGGTTTCAGTCACCATACATAACTAATATGGTAAAAACCATTGCATGTTATTTCTAACTCTGACATTTATACCCAAAGACGCCATGGGCGATTCTGAGATAGACAAATTCCCATCTCTGTTTCTAAACCAAGAGGCTGATATTATGTTAATTTATGTTTTGATCAGGGAGTAGAAGGAAGTGATTCATAAAAGCTACAAAGGTCAAGATAAACTAACTGCAACCAAAAATTTGTAAAACCGTATCAATACTGTTATAATTTTCCTTTGTATTAGTCATGCATATGAACGGTAGGAATCCATGGAAAAGTTTTGAAATTTACTACTGACCATTCCTCCCACCACAATCCCCTCCCCTTGAATTGATGTTGATATCATTTTAGATGAAGCTTAGCTTTCCATTAAGTACATACCATCAAAGAAAGCAATACTTTTCGAGAAGTGCAACAGCCCTTAAATGGAATAGTATTGATGCTTTCCAATCAATGTCCCTAATATTGCATGCAGGAAAACAGTATAGCTCTCTATGGGGAAGAAATCAATATATCTTAAGTAATTTATTGCAATAAGAAAAGATAGCTTCAGGAAACTGCATGTTCTAATTGTTGTTGTTAAGGTTTTTTTTCCTTGTTTCCTATAATTAGCTGACTGATTTTTACTGTGGATATGATCATTATTCTACCCAAGTGGCCCCTGTGAATTTACTGTAATCCCATTACCTCCCACCAGGCGGAGACATAGCCCTAGAAATGAGCAAGTTGGCCCGAGACCCCATCCAACTGAGTACTATTTTTTAGTGGCTTCCTACCTAAATAATTCCTGTATTCAATTGTAGATATTTAAATCTCCTCAAGTAGAACAGTGAAAATATACAGCTATGCAGAGACAAACACTGGCAATCCATGTGTCTTGAAGAGTCTCAAACCACTGCATACTCTGGGTATAAGACCTCTTCCTCCCCAACACACACACAACCACTGCCATCGTAAATAATGTTGTGCACGACAGAAGCAAGATAAAGAATATGGCCCTTGCCTTCCAGATGAAACATAAAAGCAAGAGTCAGATACTTAAGTCACTAGTAACTAAAAATATACTTGAATCACACTCAGAAATCACTGTTAAGCTTCAATGTCAGTTTGTAGCGTAGAGTGCACGGGAGTAGATTCCTGGAGACCTCGGCTCTGCCTTGAGCACTTGGCCAAATCACTTAACCTCTGTGTGCTCTGTGTCCTCATCCAGGAGCCAGGCAATGATTTTCCAGGGGCTGATGACACTGCAAATAGTGAGGCCAGACTTTATATGCCTCCCGAATCTGATGAAGCCTCTGTGTCAGACCATCAATTCGCAGGAATGGACAGGCACATATCTTTAAAAAAAAAAAAAAAAAAGAATTAAGGGACACAATTAGTAAAATCAGTCTACGGGAGACTACAGGCTTAGCATCTTAGTTTCTTTTTTAAAAATTCAAAGAAAAATAAGAGGTGGACAGGATACATATAAAAGACGTAAATGGCATAACAACCAGTTTTAATCTTATTTGGATCCAACTTCAAATTGTAGGAAAAAAAATATTTTAAGCACAAGAATGTAAATGGTGTGATTCTATCTATATAAAGTTTGAAAATAAATAAAACTCATCTGTTCCTAGAAGTACTATAATATTTTGTTTCTTCATCTCTGCTCTCGTTCTGTGGGTATGTTACGATTTAGTGAGTTGCATAATTATAACATATGCACTTTTCCATATATGATCATTCACTTAAAAGCATTTTAAATGACATAAGTCTGGGTCCTATAAAGGTAAATTGTAAGAGAGCTAAATGAAAAAAATTTTCAACTTCTTTTTAGGTTTGTCAAGGAAGCCTTCATGGAATGATAGAATTGTTTAAAAACATTGAAAAAAAAACAAAAGAATCTTTCTCAGTAAAACTATATACAAAGGGCATAAGATTTATATCATACGTAAGAGCAGACATAAAGGCCAGAAAGTTGAGAAAATGGAGAAAAAAGTAAATTTCAAGGAATATACACACTGAGAAGGGAGGAACCAACAAGATAATTTGTATCAACCTGGGAACTGAAGATGAAAACTAACATCTATAATTATATCTGTGTCCACATAGACATTATGCAGAATAATCTCATTTTACCTAGGCACCATCACTGCTGTGGACATTGGCTCGATTTTAAAGAGGCAGTGACTTTAAGTGGCTCTCACAAGGACGTTGGCTGGAGTGCAGCATTAAACCACTGCGATCTGGCTCTGCCCCCATGTCTGTTTCATAAACTGGCCTTGTCAAGATGAAAAATGTCAGCCATCCACAACCTGAAGAGGCATGTCTGAGAAAGGACAATAGGAACAGAGTCTGTCACTTCTCCTCATTATATATACAGATGGATTATTTCTCATATTTCTAGCCAGATTATTTCAATTCTACCTGTGACTGAGCTATGGGTGATGCTGAAAATGTTACGCCCCGAGTGCGAGAATGCCCCCTCACCCCACAAGTCAGCACACACTTGATGTCAAATAATAATTACAGCAGTTTTCCTTTGTCATTGTAACTCTCTTTGACGTAAGTAAAGCGAGTGACTCAGAATTCTGGGCCCACATCATGGGGATGTGGCAGCAGTAAAAGAAAAATGAACAAGGCCTGAAACAAGAAAATCTGTAAAAGGACTGATTCAAACAGGAAAAGCCATCTGTCAACCAAGGAACTTTCTGCCCTTCAGGCCTGCTGATATCAGATAGAAAACAAGGTCACAAGGCTCTAGGACCAAGCTGAGTGAGACAGTCATCGGGGTACAGAATTTGCCAAGACTTCCATCACAGAAATTCTCAAACTAGTCCTCAAGAGTTGAAATGGTCAAATACACACCTTGGAAGGGAACGTATTTTCTCACCAAGGGGAGGAAGAAGGCAACGAGGAGTTATGGGTTAATGGGTGCAGAGCGTCAGTCTGGGAAGATGGAGGAGTTCTGGAGACGGATGGTGGTGATGGTTGCCCAGCTATGTGACTGTACTTGATGACATTGAACCCTGCACTTAAAAATGGTTAAAATGGTAAGTTTTACGTCATGCATATTTTACCACAATAAAAAAATTTACAGAAAATATTCTGGTTACAAAGAATTGTAAAATAAGAAATGAGAAGGTGGTCAGGTGATCTAAGGCCAATTTTTAAGAAGTCAAGAGGTCCAGCTCCAGAAGCAGACTCCTAGTTTCAAATCCGGGCTTCTGACCTCCACTCTGAGGCACTAGGCAGATCACATAATTGATCCAAGGCTCAGTTTCCTCACCTGTAACACGGGTTGATGATAGCACATGTTTTCGAGGATTGCCGAGAGGGGCAAATTGGATGATCCACATCAACTTGCGGGTACGGAGTAAGTGGTCAGAAACTCTTAACTATTATGTTATTGCCATTCCCGTGTCATTCTTACTATTGCCAACTAAACCATCGCTACTGAGAGAAGCTTCAAGAAAGCCCTCAGGAGAAGGGAATGCTACTGCTACACATGTAAATCAACAGGAAATTTATTAAATGCCTGTTAGATGCGATGCTCTGCTAGGTACTGGGGAAAAGAGAGCAAACCAAAAACACACCATATGCTCTGAAGAAGCTTACACTCTCACCGGGGAGAGGAAGTACACACGTGAAGCACCTCCACGTTCCTGAGCGGGCAGCCATGTCCCCATCTTCCTTTGGTGTCACCCTCGAGCGGACAGAAAGCCCTCCTGTGAGTGGCGGGCTTGGCCTCTGAAAGGAAGAAAATTCGTCTCTACCCTCAAGGTCTTCCAGCTGGATGAAGAATTAAATTTACATGAGACAGATGAAGAGGAGAAAAAACCCCAAAGCTTTATTACATGGACACACAGAGGGCAATTATGAAATTGAGACCTAAAGGAATGGCCACGGCAAGCAGTTTTCATATGTTTGAGACAAAGAGACAATAAATCTATGAGGAATTGACAGGACAAAAAAACAAAAAACAAAAAACAAAAAAAACGAACAACCAAAAAACCCTTCACTCTGGGAGGAAGGGATTAAGGAATTCTAAACAGAATTTGGGCTGTGGTAGTAAATTAGTAAAAAAAAAAAAAAAAAAAGCAAGAAGAGTTGGTTGTTGATACAAGCAGAGCCTGGGCAGAGGGGAGACCAGAGAACAGGAGAGAAATGGGAAGTGAGATTTCAGGCAGAGAGAGATGTGATCACCTAGGGATGAGAGGATTTTTTTATTTTGTTAAAAGGAGACTTTCAATATCACATTCCCTTTCTCCTCGCAAGTTTGGGCAGTACTGTTCCTCTTTTTTAGACCTGTTTTTTCTAAGAATCCAATTTAACTTCTGAGGTAACTCTGACCAGATAATGAGTGTCTGTGGTGACCCAGGAAAAGTTCATTCACCTCATCAAAGGAAATGGCTTCATCCTAAATCAAAATTGAACCTGACTCACTACAGAATCAATAAAGGGCATGGCCAAGGTCATAATCATGTCCTTGAAGGCTAGAATCCCTGACACCACCCATTAACAGGACATTAGGGTAAAAGTTCAGGGATTTTACTAAGAGCCACTTTGAGAATCTGCTTAAATAAAAGCCTGAGTACATGATCTCATCTTTTCATAAGGCCTTTGAGAGAAAGGAATGTCTTTTGAATATGTTTAATTTTGATTAAATTGAATTACCAAAACACAATTTATTATAGAGTACAGGAGACATATTTATTTAAATAAAGATATTATAGATTTCTACTTTTGGGGGAGCAAGTTACTAAGCACTTCTCTCTGAGTCCTCCAACAGACAATCTTTCAGCTGACCAAGCTGTTTTTACAGACTAGTCTCTGAACACCCCAGAGGAGGAAGCCACGTCGCATCTTGTCATCCTGATCTGGAGAAAGAAGACAGGCTCCCCCAGGGACGATTGGACATTAACCTCAGAAGGAGCCCATATTCTTTGTGAGAAATCAAAAGGAAGTGGTGAATGCCAGACTGCTTTTCCTTTTTTCCCAGCTTTGGTCTCATTCCCCTGCAGCGTTGGCCCCAGGAAAGCCCCTCATCTCCAGAAGATCTCTCCCTCTTACAAAAGTCTGACACAGAAATGCCAAAAAACTGCTTGGGTAGAATCTTCCCCATTGGTTGAGAAACAGTGATCAGGATGGCTAGGAGTTGGGAGTTGATTCCTGAGGATGTGCACGCTGACAAATTACTCAGCAGTGGTTAAATATCATCAGACAACCAGTCCTTTCCAAACTGGCACATCAAAGACTATCCCCAGTATGGAGGACCGGTGACCGAGATAACGACTAGTGCTGACTATAGTCAAAGCTTCCCTTGCCTGTCCATACGGTGCCTCCAAAACAGGAGAATATTGTTTCTACCTCTGTTTCTTAGCTGTCTCTTCTGAACAGTAAATTAAAATAATTTACTTACTGATAAAGACACAAATCCAGAAGAGTGGAATTGTGAAGCCAGACCATTCTAATTCTGTTTAATGTGATCATTACAGGACTTCAGGTCAGTAGAACCAGACAAGAGCCATTCAGAATTTTAGGTTCGGGGTCTAGAATTTGGTGGGAAGAGACTTACAATCTAATGGGTTTTGCATTATGATCACAAAGCAAATCATTGTTAAATGACCCCCCCCTTTCTTTTTAACAGTGTAAAGTCATGTAAGTTGAGGTTCCACTCTTGGGAATATGCATCTTCATATATATATTTGTTATGTTCATAAAGCTAAATAACATAAGAGCTACAATACAGTGTTCCTTTTAGGAGATTTTTCTACATGGGATGAATTGGCGGAGGCTTCTTTAAATGTAATTTCAGTGATATTTAAACTGAAGATGGTTATCTTAGTTAATATCCCTAAGTCAAACATAAGCATTCTTCATATGTCCAAAAACCTCTTAACTGTGCTCAAAATTGGGTCATCTTAAATATTTTAAAGAATAACCACAATGCATCATATCCGGAGTCTATTCCATACTTACATAACTGTTCTCAAACTATCAACCACATGGTCCTGGACATGAAATGTGTGTGAGAGAGCATTGGTTTGGATGTGCAGTTTAGTCCCTCAGACCCAAACACAAAGACTGACCAAGTTGGTTAGGTCTACGAATTTGAGCTTAGTGTTGTCCTAATTAATGTCACCCACATCCAAAACTATGAATGAGACACAGACACGTGTGTGTGTGTGTAGAATGGAACCCAGGTAGGAACCAAGTTGTCAGTACAAAGTATTCAGAGGGAAAAATGATAAAATCAGGAACACTAATGTGAGAATTTGTTCATTCATGGCATGCCTCTTATGTGTCGAAACTAAACGACACGCTGGCAATATAAGACAAATGTGCTGCCCTATTTTTGAGGGGGTGTAAGACTAAACACACACACACATCCACACAGGCTGATAGGTCCTACCACACAGGAGTGGAGGAGCTATTCGCTGGGAATGTGGAGGAGGAGGAAGGGGAATAAACCACAGTGGGTTAGGAAGACATCTCCAACTGGCCTAGCGCCATCAAGCTGTAGAAATAGATTATACCCTAACCAGAGGGTGGCCCTGGAAATCAGAGAACCAGTACATCGGCCAGAATGACAAAGGGGCCTTGGAAATGTGTGAGACTAGCACCTTCATATTAGTACTCAGGCATAAAGAGGTTAACTCATTCAAGCTTATGAGTTAGGAATTTGGAGCATGGAGATAAGACTCACCAAGAAATATAAGCAATGCAGTTAACTGAGTTTAGGAGAACCTTCACATCAATGAGGATATTTTGTATTTTGTAAGCAGGTCTATCCACTACAGAGGGATCAAAGGCAAAAGAGAAGTAAGTCCAAGAGAGATCTTTTACAACTGAAGAGATCTCAAGTCCAAAAGTACCAAAATAAGGGCTGAGACTTAACCATGTCCCAGTCTATGTCTACGGTGAGTTCAAGGTCTTCAGAACCCTAACAGGAAAACCAAAGCTAATGACTAAGAGCAATGTACATTTAGCCAAGAAAGTGTATGTGAATCATTGGATTTTGCCTTGAATTATATAATCTTAAAACATATTAATCAGGGATTAGCAAATAAGTTAGCTAACAAAAAGTTTCATTTTTTAAATAATAGTTATAGGACTGTGTGCATTCCTAAGTTGTGGTAGATTGTTTTTAAAAGAGTTTGTCTTGTTCTATATATATGTTTTATATTTATAGGTATTACATATAAATATATATAAAATCATTGAATGATGTGCTGTTCCCTTTTCTTTGGCTACCCTTAGGAAAATTTGGATTATTGACTCAAGTGGCCAAATGTCAGACAAAATTGTTCCCCTGTTGGTAGCTGTTTGAGATGTAGAGATAATATCTAAGATGAAAGAAAACAGCCCCTGAAAGTCTAGGTCAAGGGTACAGGAACTTTCTCTTACGAATCTAGACTGAGAGCTTCCCTTGAAGAGACAAAAGCTCTGACAAGGCCAGGTCCCCATTTCCACATGGAAACAAATGGCAAGAGCTATCCCTTCTCGATCGCATGCTTTGCAGACCATCTCAGGCCTCACAAGCCAAAATTACCATCACCGTCCTGGCCCTGGAGACGTTTGGGTTTGTGATGCCAGAAAGAAACTCATAGACTCACATCCAGAGTTCCAGTAAGCATCCCACATACTTAACATTCTTATTCTTTGGAGGAGAATGTATTTTTATTACTTTGGAATAGACTCCATTGCCTTTTTGAAATATTTTAGTTCTTTGAATTTTAACCAGAAATTGAAATGCTGATGGTGCTGGTTTGTATCAGCGAGCCACTTCGTGTCATCAGTTTTCCTTTGAACATACTGTAAAAAGTAGATTGGAGAAACTGTGAGCTCCAGTGTCTCAATTCTCACACCAAATCCACAAATTTCTCCTTTACCTTCTAGCGTAACCCAGAAAAAAAGTTCACAGCGGCTGATGGAAGAGATTGAAGAATAACTCCTTGAAATGAACAGTAAACACCTGATGTGCCTGCTGTCTCCAAAGTCAGACATCCCCTGACATTCAGTAATTAATGGTATGACCTATATATTATTGGGAAAATTAATGAGTACCTACTTCAAGTAAAATCCAGTTAGTAAATGAAAAATGTTTTGGTTCTACACCATTATCCTCAAATAGAGGTAGACCAACGTGTACACACTGGTGGAGTCAGGAACAGGAATGCGATTCACGTCACCAGGTGTGGAGGCGGTTAGAGTTATTGCTGTAATATTCCATGTCGGGTGAAGTTCTTAATGCCTTTACGTTTCCCATAAAATTGAGATCATTGGGCAGAAGGAGCCCCTAGTGGAGGTAGACGCTCCAGGATTAAGAAACTCGAACTCTCTGTCATTTATTTTCCTACTTGCATTTCAGAAAACAAAACAAAAATCTTTACGTGGTAAGTATTCCAGCTTAAAGGGTTAAGAAATTTGGTTTTGTTTTCTCCATTTGGAGATGTCCCCCCACTTCTGGCAATGCTGTGAGACATCGAAAATGCAAATATGTCATCAAGTAATTCCTAGGTAGAAACCGTTAAGGCAAATCAAGGAAAAAAATGCCAAAACACAAGAGGACTTGGAATCCCTGAATATGCTCATACGAAGTCACTGGTAAACAAAATGTTCCTCTTTTGAGATCCTTCCTCAGGCATTTTGATGCCAGCCCCAGACACACCTTCTCTGTCAGTTTCTCTTCAACAAAGAGGAACTTGGAAGCTCACTCAAGCATTTCAGTGACCTCAGGTGGACAGCAAGAGCCTGGGGGCTTTTTCTGAGTCAGAAGGAAACTGCTGTAGGGTGAGTCAGAACCCTACAAAGTTACCAACTGCGAGATGAAGGCAGTACCAAATGGGATATGTTCTCACTATTTTCCAGGGTAGCGGCCCTTTATTTTCTCCAATTCACAAGTTCATTTTGTGACTACAGTGCCTGTCAATTACAGGGATTATTTAAACTCCGAAGAGAGAAGAATTGCACCTTGCCCTCCCTAGGCCAGAGGTTTGATCACACATCAGAAGGGAGGTATCCCTCCCCCAGGACACCCTCACCTTTATTAAAGGTGCTAGGAGTTACCTGCCAGTAAGGACAGGTGCATGACCCAGGGCATTTTGGAGGCTTGCCTGGCTCCAGAACTCCAAGTGGCTGGGTGCTTCCCCCTTTTCTACATCTGGGACAGGAAGAAGCAGACCAGAAAACCCTCATTCTGCTCTAAAAGAAGGAGTTGACGTAGAATTTCAAAAGGGAAAGGAGATACAAAATAGCACACGGCCAGGACGGAAATGATGGAATGATTTTGTGTGCTGGGTGAGCCATCTCTGTAGCAGTCAGGTCTGGGATTCATGGATACTGTGTGTAACCCCCGCAGGCGCTGCGGTCACAGGCCGAGACCATCCACAGCTACTCAGTTCCTACGGAGTGAGTGTAGGACATTACAAACAGGCCAGGCTTGAGAGTCTGAAAGACTTGAATGTGAATCCTGGCTCTGCGGCCTCATCACTGGCTTTGTGCTTCTCTGCATCCCACATTTCTCACCTCTGCCTCCCTGTTGATAGTGTTTCCCATTCAGGATTGTTAGGAGGGTTGAATGAGCTAATGTACCCCAAAGTGCCAGGCACATCTTAGTGACGCCGTGGATGGTAACTATTCAGATCGTGTTGTTAGTGAGTAAATGAGCGAGGAACTGAGTTTCCCTGCTCTTTCTCCCCGTAACATCATTCTTATAAAGCACTTTACTGGCTTTGGGTTTCTTTTTCCATCAGGGTGAAGCTCTGGCCTATCCTAGCACATCCCCAGCCAAAACAGAAGACCAGAAGTACTGGGCAGTCTAAAAAGGGTGGGCGGGTACCTAAGACATGGGCCTCACGTGCGTGTAATAAGGTGGGTTTGGTTTGGTTTGGTTTGGTTTGGGTTTTTTCCTCTAAAAGCAATGTCATTCTTTCTGAGAGACAGAGGGGAGCATGCTTTGAATCAAGGCAAGAGAAGGATTTCTTGTACTCTCAGATCGGGACTGGGGGCGTTGGGAAGAGCCTGATCCCAGACAGCACAGGACTCTGCAGAAGACCTCTTAGGTCTGGGGGCGGGGGGGGGGGG
>LNAC01000069.1:66148-105991 GCA_002007465.1 Ailurus styani
GGTGGGGGGGGGGGGGGGGGGGGGGGGGGAGTGTGCCCTGATCTGTGTGTGTGTGTGCGTGTGTGTGCGTGCGTGGACGAACGAGCCAGCTCCCACGGAGCCGTCCCACTGGGAACCTGCGTCAGTGTGCCATGGCTAGAGCTCAGGGGGACAATCGCAGAGAAGGACTTCGTCTCCCCGCCCCCCCTGCCCCCCACAGAGCCCACAGCTGCACACCCTGGCCCTGGAGCATCTCCGGCCACTGGAGAATGGGGTCTCCGGGCTCCTGGATTTGCTGGCCTCGGGGGCAGCCTGTCTCCATCTCTGCCCCCAGTCGCCTGGCCTGCCGGCAGAGGAGGGCATCGCCAACTCGCAGGCTTCCTACATTTCAACAGTGACACCATGTGGCAGTGACAACAACCCGAGACTCCCTGACGGACTAACCGGATTTCTGGGTGGTTTTTTAATTTTGTTTTTCCTTGATGTAAATCTCTGGATCGAGCAAGACCCTGAGATTCTTGTTATCATGCCACAGGGCATCCCAGAGGTGAAAGTGACATCTTCCACCATAGACAAGATGGGAGCTCAGTCACTTCATGTGAATATGGAAGGAAAATGGGACCATATGTTGTGCTCCCAAGTGTACATTTCACTTAGGAGGGTGATGACGGAAGCCTAGGGCCGGCGGACTGTTCCTGCAGAGCACGGTGACAGAGGACAGGCTATACGTCCCACAGCATCACGGAATCGCAGGAGCAGTCGGCGAGGACCAGAGGAGCGCTGGGCACAGATGCTCCAGTGACCGTGGCCGCCGCGGAGAGCGCTGGTGGGAAGGAGGAGGTTGCCCCCACCCCCGACAGGCTGCAGCGCCGGATGGGGCGAAGGACGGTGACAAGAGGAAACAGGCGCTGAGCGGGGCATTGGGGCCAGAGCAGAAGACAGGCTAGGAGAAGGGATATCCGTGTGTTCACTGTGAAGAGGGGACACATGGCTGGATTCTAGACGTACCTGAAGGTGAAGCTGACTCGTGTCCTGACAGGTTGGCTGTGATGTCTAAGAGAAGGGACGAGCCACAGCAGGACCCCAGGAATGTTGGCCTGGTCTGGAGCAGGTGCCACGTGTGCTGGCAGTCACAGCACGTGGTCATCCCCCAAAACCCACCAAGACCACAGGTGCCTGCAAGAAGGGGTTCAATCTGGTCACAAGCTGTGAGGATGGAAGGCACGGGGGAGCCTTGAATGCTCCCCAAAGCTGACGGCACCTGTCCCCTGAGACTAGCCCACGCACAGGTCAGGTTACTGTGCTGCTTCCCCTTACTTGTACAGAGAAATAAATTAACTTATTTTTAATTTATTTTTTTTTAAAGATTTTATTTATTTGAGAGAGAGAAAGACCACAAGCAGGGAGCAGGGGAGGGGCAGAGGAAGAGGGAGAAGCAGACTTTCCAATGAGCAGGGAGCCCGACTCGGGGCTCAAACCCAGGACCCTGAGATCACGACCTGATTGACCCGAGCCAAAGGCAGACGCTTCACCGACTGAGCCACCCAGGCGCCCCAGGAATAAATTACCTTAAACGCAGAGTGGGAAAGCACACTTTGTGAGGGTGCGTGAACACACGGCAAGAGCCGCCCTTCCTTACTTACCTTCTCCGCCAGGCCGTAAATCAGCAATCTTACGCAGTCACCAACCCGATCTTTTCATAGCCCTTCAGACACACATAACTGATGAATTCTGCTTAACACAGGCAATGCTGTAGCATCCCCACAACCTCGGTCCCATGTTCCATTCATCAGCCAAGCCATTCGTAGTGTGTGCCGCACCCCTCCCCTGACTTCCCCAAAAGCCAGCAGACCAGTTCAGCCTCATGTCTGTGCAAGTTCAGCCTCTTTCCCGAGACCCTGTCGCTTGCTTCTCTTGTCCTGCTTTTTTAGGCCCTTAGTATCTCCATCCCTATGTCTGCACTGGAGTTCCTTTACTGGGTATCCTCTCCGAAACAGGCCAACAGCAGATTTCTTTATAGGGTCTCCTGGTAGGTAACCTGCCACCAGTTTCCAGAATAAAGCAATTCTCTAAAATCTCTCCTCCCATTACCATAACACGCATGCGTGTGCCCACGCACACCCTCACATGCGTACACACACTCACACACCCTCACACACGCCTTACACACGGACACCCTCACACTCACACACAGCCTCTCACACACATACATTCATATATCCCTCGTGGCTGGTAGCTTGTGAAATCAGGGGTCCCACCCACCAGTTCATTTTGACAACGATATCATAGCCACACTTTCCTCCTGGGAGTGGTCACCTCGGAGAAATTTAAGGTTCTCCCTGATGTGCTTTTGCAGACGCCAGGAAGGTGAATCCGTCCATGAAGACGCTTTGCTCGGAAGCTCCCTGGGGACATTCCTGCAACTCTCCTGGCCTTCTCTGTGCCTCTGGGTATGGTGAGTAGTCACCCTGTTATATCCGGAGGTTTATTTTTAATGCAACGTTGACTGTTTAGCATCCCCTTGCATAACTGCTTGTAGGGTATCTGTCAGGAGTGGCGGCGCTGCAGGAGAGCGTGGGAAATGATCCATCAGTGAGCAGTCCTGTCTTGAGTTTCCTTACAAATCGCCATACCCTGAAACTTGTTTGAGCTGGCAGTAGACAATCAATGCACATAACAAGGGATGGTTTAATCTCCTTGGGTATGTTGTAGCTCACATCACTGCACACGTCTCCATTCCTTGCAAGCACACCAGAAGATGTGAGAAGTTCCAGAAGGAAATGTGGAGCAGGCACAAAAGAGTATCAGGGAACAGAGAAAAGGCAGGAATTCCACAGGCAAAATCAAAATGCCCCTCGGGGACCGATGTGCCCCTCACCCCAGTGTGGTCAAGTGAGATTTGGACGGTCTGTCATACTAGACTGTACACCGTGTCCTTCTCAGCTGCTGACGGAAGTACCGGGCGCGTCAGCTGAGGGTCGAAGCTGGCTGCCCGTGCCACTCTAGTGGGGGTGGTCCCCCCTCGGTGTGCTTGGGGCCATCACCTCTCGTGACCTTCTCCCCACTCTAGCCACTGCCCTTGTCTGCTGCAGTGACTGACCCAGGAGGAGACAGTGTGGGCACAGTCACCGGTCTTGGATTCTGGGAAATCCAGCAGCCATTATTCTTTTTTTTTTTTTTTTGAGATTTCATTTATTTATTTGACAAAGAGAGAGAGAGAGAGAGAGATCACAAGTAGGCAGAGAGGAGGCAGAGAGAGAGGGGGAAGCAGGCTCCCTGCTGAGCAGAGAGCCCGATGCGGGGCTCGATCCCAGGACCCTGAGATCATGACCTGAGCCAAAGGCAGAGGCTTTAACCCACTGAGCCACCCAGGCACCCCAGCCATTATTCTTAATGGATAGAATACTCTTGTCTTCCGGTACTACCGGAATTTTACATGGAGTAGAATATGTGAATTTTACATGGAGTAGAATAATTCTAATTCACATCTCCCCTGACTTTCACATCCTGCCATTGGCCTAAGACAGTTTCAGAAATTAGTCAAAATGTGGTTTGAAGATTAGTGAAATAAGCCAGACACAGAAGGACAAATACGGTTAAAGGGTTCCCTTTAAGTGGGGTCCATAGAATGGGCAAATTCCTAGAGACAGAGGGAGAACAGAAGGTACCAGGGGCTGGGAGGAGGGTGGTGGTGAGTTACTACTTCACGGGTATAGAGTTTCTGTTGTGGGGCATGCAGAAGTTTGGAGACCTTGCTGATGAGTGTGCCACGTAATGTAATGAATTTGCCATGATGACGATGGCAAATTTTATGTGATGTATATATTTACTACACTAACGAAAAGGGTAGTCTAACAAAACTAAGGCGGGGTTTTCCCCTTCTCAAAGCACAGGGGCTTTCTCTCCTGCCTCCCAAAACTAAATTATTAAGAGTCCGTGTCATAACGCAGGAGAGACTCATATCCTCACATCATCAGATGACAGAGGCATCTATGGCCCTCCTTATGGTCTGGAAGCCAAGACGGCTCAGAAATGGCCTCAGGATACAAATTTTATATGTACACATTATTTAGCACCACAGGCTTATTATAATGGAAAAGACCAGTTATTTGATCAACCCATCCAATCTGTGATGTCTTTTTCTGGAGGGCGTCGCTTTTAAATGACTCTTCTGGTGGTTGCCTCTAAATCTCTAACTAGTATGCTTACAGCGCTGTTTCATGATGTATCACCTTTAATGATTATCTGTACCTTCCTGCTGTGATAGAGGCATCAGTGTGCATTCATAGCCCCTCCCGCTTCCCCTGCCCTCTGCCTCCCAACACCAGTATATCACTGTTCTCGCGTTGCGCCTGTGACTTCCGACTTAACCCTCCACGTCTAATTCAGACGGAAAATTCTCCGGGGTCCCCCGCTGGGGAGCTGGTGATCTCAGTGGCTTCCCTCGCCTTCACCTTCCGTTCCCCATTTACCCTCTGACACCTGTCAGCTCTAGCTTTCCTTTAGTGATGTCAACGCTGAGAGCAGTTACAATGGTTACTAGTTACAGTTTTCATGATGATTTCTTTACAAGTTGATTGCCAAGGTCAACGCTAGTGAATAGCGTTTGTGTGATCATAATCACAGAATGTCAGTGGCAGCGACACTGAGCGTGCCATGAATATTCTTCTTGCCCCAAGACTGCGTGCTATAACCCCCTGGTACTCAGAGAATAATCCTAAAATTTAGTTCCAATGAATTCTCCTGCTTTACACCTACCGATTGCTAAAAGTCATGCCACATTTGGTTTACTGCAGTTTGGGATTATAACTGTCATATGTAATTTGTTGGTTGGTTTTTGTTCACTGGAGTGTCTGAGAGACTTACCTTTTTTTCCTTGCATCCTGTGCCCTAATCATTTCCCAGAGTTTCTTAAAGTTTCAGTCCTGTTACCTGTTCACTCCGTCATGTTCTCTTGGTTCCAAGGACATACCTTGCAGAGTCCTCCGTTTGTCTGCTGCTCTACACACCAGTTGTTTTCTCAGCTTGCTGCAAAAATGCCCCTTTGCCGAACTCAACACAGATCCCCCA
The DNA here is from genome assembly GCA_002007465.1 of Ailurus styani. Taxonomy (NCBI): domain Eukaryota; kingdom Metazoa; phylum Chordata; class Mammalia; order Carnivora; family Ailuridae; genus Ailurus; species Ailurus styani. The sequence goes on from LNAC01000069.1 coordinate 71,198, forward strand.
TTTGTTCGTTTGACGTTTTTACTGCTTAGCCTGACTTCCTCTGGAGTTTCTTGTTTCTTGTTTTGTTTTTTTTTCTTGGAGTGTAGAGAGAGGTCTTTCTTTTATGTTTCCGTATTTCCTAAGTATCCATAGACTCTTGATGCTCTAACCCTATTTTTAAATGAAGCAATAAGGCCATGTGTGTATGGGGCTTGTTGGCTGCCAAGATTCACTCTAGGGTAAGAGACCCAGAGAATCCCAACAGCCAGAATGGGGAATGAGTATATATGTCCACAGTGATACCCTGTGTCTCCCTAACAATTTAATTAAATTTTGTATCTTTTTAAGATTCATTTATTTATTTGTCAGAGAGAGAGAGAGCACAAGCAGGGAGAGCAGCAGGCAGGGGGAGAAGCTGGCTTCCTTCTGAGTGAGGAACCCGATGTGGGACTTGATCCCAGGGCCCCAGGATCACGACCCAATGCTTAACTGAATGAGGCACCCAGGTGTCCCTAATTCAATTATTAAAAGAAAAACTGATTTTATTGTTGTTGTTGTCCAGCGCTGTACCTGACCACCTTATGACACACCATCCCCGCACCCGGTGACTCTAGTTTATTAACCTGACATATCTCCTCCATGACCCTTTCCAACCTCAAAACTATCTAATTTGTCTCCTTGCTCATAGTGTATTTCTCCCTCAGGAAGATAAAGTCCATGAAAGAACAGCTCTTTTCTTTCTAGTCCACTGTTGCATCGTTAGTGCCTGGAAATATATTTGAATGCATAGTAGGTGCTCAGTGAGGATTGCTGGAATTAATGAAGCAATTATCAGTAAATGAAAATGTGATGTCTGCACGAATACAGTCTCAAGAAGAAAACTGACAAAAAGTTACACAGTGGGAGGAAGGTGGTTGCTTGATGTCGTAGAAAATTGAGCATGCTTACTACTTCGTGATATTTCTTTTTGAAACCAGAAACAAGGCCGACCCTTAGGCCTCACAGTAAGTGGAGCCCGGACGTGGTAGCCCACTCAGTCCTCAGAGCTTCACCTCGGAAGAACCTCTTTTTTTCTACCCAACAATGTCAGGCACTCTTCGGACTTTTGAAACAACTCAAGAGGGAAAATTCTCACCAGGAGAGGGCTGAGAAATAGATACTGATATATCAGATTATTGGTTATGATTCTCCTGAGTAGAAAATAATTGGAATTTTGTGGAAAGACTTTTAAGGGTGCCTCTTAGAATCTGAATTTTTCGTTAACAGCTTTAAAAAAAGTACAGGTTTTCCCTGCTATCCGAGGTGGGCGTTCCCATGCGAGCTTTTATTAGATGAAAGGGTGCCAAGCAACGACACAATTGCCACTCATTTGTATGGAGACTTTTTTGAGCATTCCCAGACCCAAACAATAACCTCTTTTAGGTTTTTCTGATGTCTTAGGACACATCAGGCTCACAGATACACAAAATAAATCAAGATAAATCACAGATGCTCACAGACACAGTTCAAAGCCACAGAGACTTGGTACCGAGCTGCTGAGAAGAGTTGCCAGGGAAGGAGCTTGGAGGGGCCGCTGTGGCTGCTCGGAGTGCAGGCTGTCTGTCTAACACCTCACTGCAAAACAAAGGCTGTACGCTGTTTTCATTTCTTGCCCTGTTTTTTTTTTTTTTCCTTTGGTAAAAGTGAAAACCCTCTTTGGATTTCTTTAGGTCAGCACAAACAGGCACTAATGTAGGTCTTTGGTAAAAGCAATGTGCTATACCTTGAACTTCTAAAAAGTGGGGGATACCTGTATTTATTTAGAGATCAGGCAGAGAGGAAACGTCTCTCTGACTTCTTCCAATATTGCCCTGAGACGTTGACTGGCCCATTTACTGAGATTGAGTTGTGAGAATGCCAGAAATCACTAGAAGGCAATCATCTTCTGATAGAGGACGTGACAACTAAATCGGTTAAGAGTGGCCCGCATTGCTTTTACTCCCTGCCCATACGTTGTATTCCAGGGAGCAACCCTCTTTCTGTTTAGTTCAACAAACATTTAGGGCTTGTGTACTGTGTATTACAGCACAGTTATGCAATCTCTTTTCCAATCCCACAACTGTCTTAGGTTTTTCATTTCCTGTTTCCTCTTTAAGTGGCTTTTTCCGTATGTGATTATCTCCTAAACACCCCTAAAGAGTAACTTTTTTTAAATCCCCCAGTTAAACTGTGGTACATCCAGACAATGGAGTATCATTCAGCACTAAAAAGAAATGAGCCATGAAAAGACATAGAGGAACATAAAATGCATATTACAAAGTAAAGGAAACCAATCTGAAAAGGCTACATACTGTGTGATTCCCACTATGTGATATTCTGGAAAAGGCAAAGCTCTGCAGACAGTAAAGGGATCAGTGGTTGCCAGGGGTTAGCAATGAGTGAGTGATGACTGGATGGAGCACAAAGGATTTTTCAGACGGTAAAAATACTCTATAGGTTGTCATCATAATAGACACACCTCATTATACATTTGTCCAAATGCATAGACTGTCCAACACCAAGAGTGAGCCCTCATGTAAACGACAGACTCTGGGCAAAATGACGATGGGTCAGTGCAGCTTCGTGCGCTGTGATTAGCGTGCCTCCCTGTGCCCGGGTGCCCACAGTAGGCGAGGCCGGGCATGTACGGGGCCAGGGGGAATATAAGAAATCTCTACCTTCTGCTTGCTTTTGCTGTGGACTTACACCTGCTCTAAGAAATAGTCTATTAAAAAAAAATCCCCAGTTCTCTCTACATAAATAATTCCACAGTATGATTGTATGTGGATGTTCAGAACACACTCGTGGAGGAAAATATTGCCTATAGTCCAGTTTTATTTCTTTCGAATTCACCTTCCTTCTGGACACACAAAGGCATTGTGAGTGTGCCCTGTGCTGGCCAGAGCTTGTGCTGCCTAGGGCTCCCTGCTCAGGGCCAGGACAGGAATGCAGGTTTGTGACCGAATCTGTCATTCTAAACTCTGGCCCAATGAACCTCCAAGTACAAAACAGGCTTGTAAACCACTGACCTCTGATGATGTTACTGTGCAGACACAACCTCTCAAATGTTAAAAAGCCTTTGAACTAGGGGAAAAAAATTGGTTGCTTAAGGCAGTGATTAATCAATAAGCCAGCTAACCCAAAAGGGCACTGTATTACCAGGTAAATAAATAAGCACTAGAAACTGGAAAATGCTGTACCTATTTTTACCTTATGAACCTGAGACACAGCCAAGAATTGATAGCTGAAAAGATCACTCAAGTGTTCAAACGGTTGCATTGGTACGCAAAAGCCATATTTCTTTTTTTTTAAAGACTTTTTATTTTAGAGAGAGAGAGAGCCACCCAGATGCCCCCCAAACCATATTTCTACAGTACAGTATTCTATTTGCTTAACAGAGGAAGACATTTCCCTAAATGTCATATAACCAGAAATTGGCAATGCAAGGCAGATATTGCTGCATTTTCAGAACTAATTCTGTGTGTGGAATTTGATATGGAACTCCCACACCCCTTCCCTTCTTTCCTTGACCGAGCGTCTGATTGGCTCCTGGCTCAGCCATTGGGAGTGTAACATCAAGCTGTCGGGGCCATCCTGGGGTTTGTTGGGTTTGCAACACAGTAACTCCACAATAGCCTCCTGTGGCCACTGGAAGGTGGACTTGATTCTAACAAACAAAGGTAGAAGTGAAAGGGCACCCGGGTGGCTCCGTCAGTTAAGTGTCCAGCTTGGGTTTTGACTGAGGTTGGGATCTCATGGGTCTTCATAAGATCCAGCCCCCCATCAGGCTCTGCACTCAGCGGGGAGTCTGCCTGGGATTCTCTCTCTCCCTCTCCCTCTGCCCATCCCCACGTGCTCACTCACTCTCTTGCTCAAATAAATAAATAAATCTTAAAAAAAAAGAAAGGTGGAAGTAGAACCCCAAGATCATGTAACAGATGAAGGAAGAAACTCTAGATTTCTTTTCTGGCGTAGTCCCCACTATATCCACGACCGCTTATAATTCAGGAGATTTCCTTAGGTTTGCTTTGTTGTAAGAAGTAAAGACCCACTCATTGCTTCCAGTAATTGGGAGTGGGACTGGAACAGGGACATTGGTCCACAGAGAACTCCTCCTATCAGAGCTTAGAAAATCAGGAAAGTGTGAACAGCTAGGTCTCAGAAGAACAAAAATTGGAGCGTCTAGAGATTTCCAATGGTGAGATATTTGGTTTTCATTTCTGATTCAGCTAGAAGAAGAAAGCACAGATCTTCTCTGAAGAATTCCTTCCTCAAAACAAGTCTCAAAGTACTTCTATGAACTCAAAGTAAAAGGAAAGAAAGACCTCAAAGCACAAATAAGACATCATTAGTGACATTAACAAAAATGCAGAAAAACTAGAACTTTCAACATTGCTGGTTGGAATGTAACAATGGTACAGTTAATTTGGAAAACTGCTTGGTCCTTATACAGTCAAATATACACTTGCTAACATCCCGACAATTCCACTCAGAAATTTACCCACGAGTAAGGAAAACATAAATCCACTGAAAGATTTGGACTCAAATGTTCATTTCAGTTTTATTCATAAGAGCCCCAAACGAAATAGCTCAAATATCCTCCGAACAGATGAATGGGTTAACAAATTTCGATATAAGCATACAATGGAATACTGTTTCACAATTTAAAAAAAAGAAATGAATTACTGATAAATATAAACTTTATACTTAGTGAGAGGAGCCAGAAAAAAAGAATACATCCTATTTGATTCCCTTTATGTGACATTCTCAAGCAGACAAAATCAATAATCCATCAGAAAGCAGAATAGGGCTTGCTCTGGGCAGGGGGTAGGGAGGGAATTAGCTGCAAATAGACCAGGGGCATTTTGGTGGGATGGAAATATTCTTCATTGAGATTGTGGTAGCGATTATGGGTACATACATTTGCTCAAACTGATCAAACTGTATGCTTAAAATACATTTTATTTGCATTTTATCATATGTAAACATACCACAATAACATTGTTTTTTGAAAGTAAAAAATTTTTAAAAATGAAGAACTTTTTGAAAGTAAAAAAAAATTATTATTTCATCCTTTGTGAAGTAAGGTATTGATGGGTCCTTTGTTCTCTTTCTGATTTATCATAGGTATTTGAAAAGACCCCTGTGAAAAGACTTGCTTTTGTTTTTAGTTGACTGTTTTATTTCTTTAATATTTAACGTTGAGATTAGTGGCCTTTGATGTAAATTATTCCCATGAAAGGAATAAGTCATTCCCTCAGCAAACTAGATATTAACCTCTTTGCTCTCTATTTTTTTCCCTATTAATTTTTAGCCTTAGGCAAAAAACAGCAAAACACAAATTAAGAGTACAGTTCCATGAGCAAAGAGAAACTGTATATTTTCCAACTAAAAATACATATTTTAGAGTCATCCAGACTGCAACAAGGTTTTGGAAGGAGCTTGCACTTTTTTTTCCTCTTTAATACGTTAGATAATGAATATTTGAAAGACATGGCAAGTCTGCTTGGCACTCATCAAAACACTTAAAAATTTTAAAATTCCTGTGAATTAAAGTTGAATGCTTCATTATTTATGGGCAAATATGTATCTATATTTATTTAGACTTGCAACAGCAACAGTAACATTAAAAATGCTTCCTTAGTTCTATAACATATGCTTCTCAGAGTTATTAATAGAACACTTATTACTATTGTATTTATTTTATTTTAAGTGGTGTCAGACTGATTTGTTCAGTAGCAGGAGACCAGAAGTAAATGGGTTTTGATCATTAGTTCTTGATCATGGGAATCCAGAAATCCCACCTCCCAGGGTCACGGTAGCCGCCTTACAAAGGCCCACTTTTTGAGTGGCTCTCTGAGCTACGATTCTCAACCAGCTCAGTCCTCACCCCAAAACCTCTGCTCTTCATCTCTGTGCTGCACCATCTCTAGAAGTTCACAGTCAAGCTCAAGACACAGGGCCAATCCACGTGAAATAATCACTGCACATTCTGGCCGCACATTCCTCTCTGCTGGAGGGGACCCAACGGACCTCATGCTGCTTGGCCTTATGCCAGCGTCCCCTCAACCCGCCCAGCCCCCTGGGCAGGCCCTCTGCATGCTTTGCTCTTGCTCCCTGGATGTTGAGTCATGCCAGAAGAGACCCAGAGACCTGGGCCTTTGAGACCCTGCAGTGGTTATGCTCTTAAATTCAGCTAATCCTCACCAGTACTTGGGAATTATTGACTCTCTTTCCTATGGGAAATTTGTGACTATTCTGATTCTTTTCATTCCTTTATGTTTCTGATGCTAAATCTAGTCTCTATCAAAGAACAAATTTCACATGAAGATAAATATAATGTATCGTGATATTATGGACCTTTATCCTCATTGAAGAATTTCTCAACATTTTTATTCTTTTCCTACTCTCTCACTCTCTCCTCAACCTTCTTTAGCTCTCTTGTCTCCCCAAGCCTCTCTCTTCTTCCCTGTTTTGCTCTCAGAGGCAATACTTCCCTCTCTCCTGCTCTTTCCCTTTGACCTTCTCACACAGGCCGTCGCAACTACACCTCTCTGGTGTGGGGGCAACGCTCCCTTTTCCACCTGGTCAGCAGGGCTCCCTCCCCCATTCCCTTACTTGGGCTTCCAGCCCTCCACTCTACTAAGACTGCTTTGTTTGAGGTCTTGAACAAGGAACTAATCTGAAATTCGATGGCTACTTCTAGGACCATGCGTTTCTCAGTCTCTCTCAATAATGCTCAGTGTTGGCCACCATTTTACGCCCTTGCTTCCATGATGTGATTCTCTTCTGGGTACCCTACCGTCTCTGTTATCTTCTCAGGCTACTCTCATTGCCCTAAACCTTCCTCCTTTCTCTCTGTATGTCCTCCCGGAGGTCTTCCTCCCCCTCTCCTCTCTCATACAGCTTCCCTCAACAGGTTCATCAGCCCCTAGCCATGGAGATCCCAGCAAACCTGCCCCCAGGGCTGGGCTGAGTCACCATGGACCAGTGACTTGAAGCATTGTTATTGCCTGTGCCTTCCTCTTCTTCTTCCTCAACCACGTTGGTGACCATCACTGACTTCTGCTGAGGAACTAAACTTGGCCTTTGTGTTTTGGTGTGTATGTATCTGCTCAGGTCTTGTAAGAGATCTTAAAAACCGGTGTCTTCTTTCTCAGCAGCAAGAGAACCCTCATCACACTCTTAGAGTGAAAGGGTTAATTAGTGCAGTCTACTGAGGTTATAGAGAGTGGTTAATGATCAAAAAAATGGTCATATTATACCTATGGGGTCAAATACAGCTCCCTCCATAAAAACTGCACTCCTGATGCCGTGGCTTCTAATACATTTCACATGTGTTAAACCCCATGTATTCCCGGTCCCCTTCCCTGCCCCATGGGTCTCTTAGATATTTAATGCTGGAACCTACATAGAGCACACATCCCCACCATGATTTCCTGTCCCAAGGATCATGTCCGACTTCAGGCGCCATTTCTTTTTGAGCTGGACTATTGCAACAGATTTTTAATTTGCTTTTCTCCCTTCTAAATGACATTTTAAGTTACTCTGTAATCCAAGATACTCAATAATTAATGATGCTGTTTCCCATTGCTCCCCAAACCAATGGTCTAAAATCACCTCTGGCTTTCTCTCCCCCACATTTATTTAAGCTACTCCTCCTATTTAGCATGTTCTTCCCTGAATTCCATTTATTTTTCACAGCTTGGTCCAAATACTACTTCCTCCATGAAGTTTAATCTCATTGACAGTTTCCTTAAGAATTCCTTCATGCTGGGGCACCTGAGTGGCTCAGTCAGTTAAGCGTCTGCCATTGGCTCAGGTCCTGATCCCCACTCAGGTTGTGATCCCGGGATCCTGGCATCAAGCCCTGTGCTCAGCAGGGAGCCTGCTTCTCCCTCTCCCTCTGTGCCTCCCCCTTGCTCGTGCACTCATTGCTCTCTGGCAGTCTCGCTCTCTCTTTCAAATTAAAAAAAAAGGGAATTCCATTATGCCTATGCTGTGGCCTTTTCACAGTCAGCTTTGTTTTACTATTGTTTTTTATTTTTTTAATTTCTTAATTCTTCTGTAAGATTGTATGACCCTGGAGGGTGTAGGGGCCATATGCTTTGTTCATATTTGTATTCACCCTGGCATTAAGCATAGTGACTTACCCGTCATAAGAGTATGCTACAGTTTTCTTTTGTAGTATCACCATTAACAATACAATATATTAAAGAAAGTCCTATGGGAAAGATATATTTCTTAACTCTGCTCTTAACTTCTTAACTTAAGAAGCACACAATTAACCAACATTTATTTCTGTGACTTCAGACCTTTTTAATCACAGACCTTTAGAGAGACCATTGAAGGCTAACTTACCCCATAAAGCTAGTCACAAACTTCAGCTTAAAAAAAACTGTTTTTTATTGTTCGTTGTTGTTGTTATTTTATAGTAAATATGGTCCATTGTCTCTATAGAATGAGAGATCAGAATGCCCCATGTCTGGGGAAGAATTGTTCCCTTGGCTTCCCGGGGAGGGGGAGACCCTTTCTTTGAGAAGAATGTCTGTACGCTATGACCACACTGACTAACCCAGAAACAGGAAGTCAGTGGATCTGAGCACAGCTCTTTAAAAGTAGCAATGCCCTGTGTGATCACCGATCATAGTTGCTGAGGGCACCTCGGTAAAACAGCTCTAAACACAGCTAACCCCCAAAGAAGGAAAGCTACAAAGTCTTAACAACCATGCTTCAAACCTACTTGAACTGTTGGCTCTTCTGATTAAATTCTAAGTCTTCATGCTGGTGTGATATTTTTCTTATTTTACACAGTACAGGTTATATCGCCAGTATATTCAACAATAATAAATAATAGTTAAGGAGATTAAAAGGGGCAAAGCTTTTAATTTTGGGTATTATTTACATAAATTAGACACTTAAGGCAAGTGCAGGCCACTGCGGAAGGTTTTCAGATGTGTCGACGGGGGTTATTAGTGATATTTAAACGTTATTAGGATAGTAATTCGATATTCACATGTGGAATGCAATTTAGAAGGGATGCAGGATGTAATTATTAGTTATCCTGAACCTAATTGCTTAGACAAGAACAAATATTTCATTATCAGTTAAAATGATTACACATTCATTGAGGTCGTCTATTTTAGGACATTGTTGTTCCAATTTCCTAGACCGAGGTATGTAGTTAAGGGATTTTTCAAATGTCCTGACTCAGAAGTCAGAAATATATTGGCCTTTCTACTGACGGTGTTTTTCTTCCATATTATTGTTTTTATTAATTAATATCATCCATTTGTATAGGATTTTATAATTTGCAAAGAACTTTCATACACATTAGTTATCTCATTTGCTCTTTTATCCTTGGAGCTTATTTCAGATGAAGAAACTATAATACAAGGTCCTATGGACTGAATTCTATACCCTCACCCCCCAATTTCCTATGTTGAAGCTTTAATCCCCAATGTGACTATATTTGAATATAGGGTTTTTAGGAGGTAATTATGGTTAAATGAGGTCCTAAGGGTAGAGTCCTAATCTGACGGGATTGGTGGCCTTATGAGAAGAGGAAGAGAGACCTTTCTCCCCCTCGGCCCTGTGAGCACACAGCAAGAAGGTGGCCTCCACCAGCCCAAAGAAAGCTCTCACCAGAAGCCAACCACACTGGCATCCTGACCTCAGACTTCCAGCCTTCCGAACTGTGAGAAAATTCGTTTCTGTTGTTCAAGCCACCCAGTCTACGCTATTTTGTTATGACAGGCAGAGCAGATGAATACTTGGGGGAATTTGCCCTCAAATGTGACACTGAGCGCTAGACCTTGATCCCTCTCTTAACTCAGGGCTATTTGCACCAAAACATACCACCTCTGAAGAAATCCTCGGACAGGTTGAGAGTGATTTATTTTTGCTCAAGTTGTTACATAAAAGGCAAGAAAGAAATTTGTACTAGCATGAAAATGAAGAAATCAATGCATTGGAAAGAAAATAATAAATATTTAACTGGCTGAAATCCCAAGGCCTTTGAGAGATGTTCATCTTCTCTTGTGGTTTTCCTTTATCTTCATGTGTGGTTAGGTTATGTTTCGTTTTTACCAAGTGAACCATTCCTGTTGCCCTGAGGCCTCCTGTTGGCCCCACTCGCCTCTGAAACCCCACCCAAAGTGGACTTCCTGCCTGAAACAGCAGCAATTTCAACTAATAAAAAAAAACCCACATTGTGAAACCATAGGGGAAACTGTTTCTAATACAAAGGAAGAGAAAAATAGTTTCAGGTCAAATATGAAAAGGCAGATTCAGGAGAGGAATTTTATAGCACTCGGGGTTGATTTTGTCTCTATGAGGAGTGGTGGACAGAGCTATCTGAAATGTGTTAGTCAGGACACAGCCTCTGAGACGCTAAGAAACACTTTCTTACTTTAAAAATAGCCCCATGGATAATTTAACCCACTTAGTAGTTTTTTCAAGTGTTTTTGTGTTGAGATGGGGGCAGGAGCCCTCCAAAGTGGCCCAGTGCCCACTCTCCCTTACTGTCTGACATTTGGCCCTCTTCACTTGTCTTCAATGCTGAAGAAGAAACAAAATTCTGATTTTCTCCTCCATTCTCAAATGTGCCCCCCAGGCCATCCAGCTCTTACACATTTGCACATATTTGTACATATTTTTTAAACTGTGTGCACTCAAATGTGTAAGAAACATATTCTTTATTTTTTTTAATAACTAAATGGAGTTTCTATTTCATGGCCCCATTCCACATGGTAGTAAACCTTGTCAGTTGAGGATTCTTTCCCTTAACCTCTTGTCTCTGAGGTTAATCTGAAGTGCTGGCATCTTGGATTGTCTGGAGTGAGTTCTGGGAGGGCTGGGTTCGAAGGTTAGTCGTGGCCGTCTGCCTTGGGAAGCGTGTGCTGAGGAAGGGCAGTCCGCCATGACACACGTGGGCTTATAGCACAACCTCCTCCCAACTGGGGGACTCGCTCAGCTCAACCAGCTCTCTGTGCTCACTAGTATTTGTGCCTTCTTCACAGCCCATCGGCCTGGGAGAATTGGGGTGCTCTGCCCTTTCCATGCCTTGGTGACACAGGATTCAGGTCACATGCCACTTTCCAGGTCTGTTTTCAGATCTCTGAACATACAGGACGCACCCATCATCCACCACCCGCCTCTGCTTGGCTCCTGAAGCTGTCATTTAGTGAGAGACGCCCACCAGCATCTCTTTCTCTTGCCTTTTGTCTAATGTGCTCCTCAGGCCCCCAGCTTGGGGAATCTACTTCCTTGTCCTGACTTTCTGTCAATTCTGCAACATCACTGGATATTTAGGGTATTTAGGCCAACATCCTACTCTTGACGTTTAGAAGATCCAAGCTCTTGCAATTCAACCCTCCTCTGCCTTTTTTCCCCAAAGGCATTACTTCTGCCATGGTCTTCAAATGTCTACTGTGACACTCAAAGTCTGAATCATATCTTCCCTGAAGAGTTTTTCTAGGAAGGAGGTATGTGTGGCTTGCCTAGTTATTCCCCAAAGTGAGAGTAGAAGGGATTGTGAGGATGGCATCGAATATATACTCAGTATATTCTCCTATCACATATGTGATTTTGGGAATATAATCATTTCATTCTCTCCTTACCTAGCACCCTCCTCCACACACACACACACACACACACACACACAACCACCAAAAAGATGTTCTAGGCATACTTTGTCAAGAAGAGAAATGAAAGGAACTAATATTTATTAAACGCCTGCTCCATGTTCCAGGCTCTTTGTTAGCTCCTTTTGTATAAATTATCTCTTTTATTTTTGCCAAGAAAGAAGCACTTGTTTTTACATTGTCCCTGGATGCACTGTTTCTAGTTGTCCCTAGTCCACTTCCCTCCCATGAAGAAATTCTAACATTTAGCAGAATGTCCCTACGAAAAGATGTGTATATCTTCCCCTGCATGCTTCCCTGTCCACTGCCCTTGTTCAAATTTATCACTGGAATTGAAAGGAGACAGAAGTTATTCCAAGAGGACCCTACCCGGCCCCTTGGCCAAAAGATCTGGAAGAGACCGGGACACACCCCGCATCAGGCCAGAGGCTATCCTGAGGTCCCTTTGGATTCAAGTTAGATTCTGAAGCTAAACTTTTTTAAAGATCCAGAGATAAACTGGCATGAACATCCACCTAATTACAAAGTTAATGCAATTTTTCAGACTGTCCTCTGACCCATGGGGTTTCATTCATTCAAAAAATATTTAGGTGCCCACTCCGCCAAGGGCTAGATTGCAAAAGTCATCACATTTACAATCCCCACCTCTCCGGAGTTCTTTGACCTTTCAAGGGATCCCAGGTGTGTCTGTTTCATATAAAAACAGACAAAACTTTACCTACCAATAATTGTTTTCATCTAAACATACCCCTCCCCATCACACAAATAGGTACATGCAAAAAATATTTTTTTTCATTTTTCTCCCACTAAATTAACTAGTTTTCTGATTAAAACTTGGTTGAATTGTGAGTGATTTTGATGTAATGTCAAAAAAGTCCCCCAACTCCATCTTACCCATTGTCCACTCAGGAAAGGCTCAGGAATGGCAAGACCCATAGCAGAACCAGAGAAGAGAAAGCAAGAGAGTCTGTCTTACTGTTTTAATCAGCACCAGTCAAAAGGGTGTTGCCTTTCCTGGAGGATGTTCCATGAGACTTTCCATAGTCTCTCATTTAGATACCCCCCCAATTAATTTCCGTAAGAGCTTCATAAGTTAATGAATAAATAAACACAGCATTAGTGAAAAGGAACAACAGGACTGATGTTTACTAATGCTGCTGATGGCATTTTAATTCGGGTTTTGCAATTACAGACACTTCCTTTTATTTAAAATAAATGTCAGTCAACAAAGTTGTTGCTCTACTTTGAGAATTTTGTGGAGTCCATTAGTCATGTTTAATGATTTATATCTTTCTTAATGGTCCAAGGGAAATAATTTGGAAACCCATACCATAATTAAAATAATCTCTTGAGTATCCATCCGAACGACTCTGAAAGACAGGTTCTGACTTCTAACCATCAGTAGTTGAGCAATGTCTTGTCCTCCCTATTGAGCACATGTGTTCCTGGTCATCATCACCAAAACTCTCAGCATGAGTTGTGACCATAAAATAATGAGACTGACTTTCCATTTCATCACCTATAATCACATTTTCTACATTGTCTTCATTCTCCTTAATAGCGGACATCAAATAACGTGGAACAGAGAAGCAGGGATGTGTCAAATATAAAACTTAAATTGGCCAAACTGGCAGGTTGCAGCCTGGTATGCTGAGAACATCACAGAGATTTCAGAAGCCAAAGGCCCAGGTTCAATTCCTAAGTCAGCCTCTTACTCACTGCGAGTCAAGTTGCTCATTTTGGGCTCCCCCCGCCCTTTTTTCCTTTTTTTTTTTTTTTTTAACCTGTGAGATGGAAACAGTAGCTATTTCACAAAACTCTGTGGAAACAAGAGTTCATTAATGGTATACAACAGTGCCTAGCGCCTTTTAAGTCAAATAAAAGGTACGCAATAAACGTTCATTTCCTTCCTTTCTACCTTCATTTCTACCTCTCTTTCCTTTTGTGAGTCATGTGCAGGGTTCAAGAGATACAGCAATTAAAAAAGAATTCAATCTAGAGAAAGAAATATTCTCAGCAGAATAATAGAGCTCCCAGCATGCAGGTGTAGTGTAGGAATTGGATGTCCGGGAGGAGTGATGCAAGATTCATCCTGATGGAGAGTTGGGGTCAGGCCCAGCCACCCAGCTGATGTTTAAGAAGCAGCTCCATTCCTAGGAGGTGACCTGGCAGAAAAACACAGCTGGGTCTCAGGCTGGGAGCACATGGGACACTAGATAGTACCCCCCACTGGGTAGATAAGGATCAGGGGAGAATGTCAGGAATATGTCTAAGAGCACTTGAGACAGTAGATTTTAAGGACAAAGAGAAACCCAGTTACCAGGATTCAGACCCATGGAGGAGGAACTGGGACTTGGGAATGATAGAGGAACCCAAACACGAGTACCAAAATGTCCCCAGCAAGTCAGCCTGGTGGCTGGGGTGACTCAGTGGTGAATCCACCGGACAAGCAAGACTGAGCATGCAGGTGGAAACTCAATGACCCCAGCTCCTGGAGCAGAAGTAGAATAGAGGCGAGACCTGAAAACCATTGTTCAGATCCAATAGAAGCCTTAAAAATAGATTTAAATGACTATATGTGATGCCTTTTAAGATTTTATTGTGAAAAATGATACAAACAATGAGAATAGTTTTGCTCTAGGGAAGATTTATTAGTCATATGCTAAAAAAATAATAAGTAAAGAAAAATTTGACTTTCCATGCAAGGGGAGGGTAAGTCCCACAGTAAGATGGTAGATAAAGAAGGATTCTTGGCAGAACGGGGGATTTTGGAGTGACTTGGCAGCAGGAGGAAAGAGTATGAAATGAGCGTTGTTTTCTAAATATGAAATGTAGGTTGAGAGAAAGCATAAGAAATTGTAGGAATAAGATGAAGTAAAACAGATTTTAACTAATTTTTATAAGACAGATAGAAGATATGAAATCAGTACGAAATGTTCTCAGAATCAAGGTAATCTAGACACCAAAAGGCACAACATCAGATAAATCCATAGTAGTACAATGAGGAAAGGATTCATATTTACTTTTTCTAGGACTGATATCAACCCCGCATTTTTATAGTCCTTATCATCCTCAAATTCTTTATATGAACTCCTTAAAAAGCAGCATATTAGCAAAGGGGGGAAAAACCATAAATAATATATTCTTCACAGACCTGGTCTCAAGAAGATTTGCTCAAGTTACATTCCAGGCCAACCTTCTGGGAATATAGAGTGTTCTGTTCATTCCTATATAAAGATAGATTTAACAGCTACATGCATTATGTACCAAATGGTCAGTTCAGGAAAAAAACGTATTCATTAAAATGGTCATCTCTTTTACAGTAGAACTGTGTGCCTATGATGAAAAATGACTTCTCTATTGATGACTTACAGTAGCTATTTAAGAAAGGTAAGCAATTCTTGGTTAAAAGCGTGGAATTTTTGTATTTTAGCCAGAAATATGAAATAAATTCTGTCGAAACCTGCTTGGGCCTTCCCACTGGGGCTCCTTAAATAGGTGTGTAAACAGAATGTTTGTCTGGGTCAAGAAGAAAAAGCACTAAACTAGATATTTAAAAACAAAGGTTTTTAAATCCAAGCCCCATAAACACAAAAGTGTGATTTTTTTCTAAGTCATTTAACCTTTCCTTTCCTCTGTTTTTCCCCCATCCACAAAATAACATGGCTCTCTTCTTTTCCATAAACCTTCTAATGCAATATTTAATGTCTTTAACTGTCCATGTCTGACCAAGAGATCACATACTGATTAATGAAAGTTCCAGAAGGAAAATAGAGGAAATAGAAGAGAAGAAATGATAGAATTATTAATGCAAAAAAAATTCACAGAAAGAAAAGATTGAAAGAACAAATGCAATGAAAACTAGAAACCAGGAGACAATCCTAAAAGCTTCAAGTGATGAAGAATGGGCCGTGTGGAAAAAATTGGAATCAGAATGTCACTAACATCATGCCAATGACCCTTGCAAAAAGCAACAACCTAGAAGTTTTTACCTAAATAATCAAGTGCAAGTAGGAAAACAATTTGGTGGATTTGCAAATCTTCAAAAATTTTACTTTTGCCTTTTTTCAGGAAGTTACTAGAGCAGTCGTTCTCTCAGTGTGATTCAGACACCTGAGGATTTCTAAGGCCTTATCCGGGGGTCCACTAGGGCAAACTATTTTCATTACCATACTGAGATGTCACCTGTGTTTTGCTTTTATTCTCTCAGGAGCGAAGAGTAGGGTTTCCTGAAGCTAAATGGGATTTGATGTTACAACAGACTGAATGCAGAAGCAGATATGAAAATCCAGCTCCCTGGATCACAGTTAAAGCAACTTCTTTAGGAAAGCTAACTGAGTTGCATACTTTCTGAGAACTTGGATATAAGAGAACATACATTTATTTAACAAAAGTTTAAATAAACAAATAAATAAACATAAAAACTCAAAAAAACAAAGCACAAAGACAACAACAAAACCCAAATATTTACTCAGTGTCCGTGGTATGCCAGGAATTTGGTTTTTCTGTTTCCTTCATACCTGGAAATCCTTTTTTTTTTCCTCCTCTAGTAAACCTAATTTTGTAGTTCCTTTGCAGAGAATCTGTTTTTTTGTTCTATTGGTTTTTTTTTTTAAGATTTTATTTATTTATTTGAGGAGAGAGAGAGATCACAAGTAGGCAGAGAGGCAGGCAGAGAGAGAGAGGAGGAAACAGGTTCCCTGCTGAGCAGAGAGCCCGATGGTGGGCTCGATCCCAGGACCCTGAGATCATGACCTGAGCTGAAGGCAGAGGCTTTAACCCACTGAGCCACCCAGGCACCCTTTTGTTCTATTGTTAAGAGTTCGGTCTCTCTACACTGGGATGTTTATAACCCTTCACTAGACTATGTCTAAGTATTTTTTCTTTTTTATTTATTTATTTATTTATTTTTTAAAAAAATTTTTATTTATTTATTTCACAGCGGGAGAGAGATCACAAGGAGGCAGAGAGGCAGGCAGAGAGAGAGAGAGGGGGAAGCAGGCTCCCTGCCAAGCAGAGAGCCCGATGCGGGCCTTGATCCCAGGACCCTGAGATCATGACCTGGGCCGAAAGCAGAGGCTTTAACCCACTGAGCCACCCAGGCGCCCAAGTATTTTTTCTTACATTTTTCTTGAAACGTGATAGATATCCCAATATCTTGACAACAAAAAAGTATGATCAAACATTACTGAATCCACACAATAGATGTACTGCATGGGATTTGTTAGACTGTAACTCTCACGATCTTCAGCTGCCCTCTCCTCCCTCTCCTGTGGTGCTGACAGGGCACATCTGCAACCCCAGATAAAGTCTAGGCAACCTAGAAGTCTCATCTACTCTATGTCCATAATTCAAACTATTTTTATTTCTGAGGAAGTAGCAGCTAGGGATGTTTTTCCACAGTTCCATAGATACGTTAAAATGAAAACCACAGGTCCCAAATGGAGTCCCTTAGGTTAAGAGGCCCACATCAGTGAAGCAAGACTGAACACCCAACCTCAGCACAGTTTTACCCAGCCTCCCCCATGCCAGGAATGTAACCTTTAGCCAGCCAACCTGGAATTTCCTGATCAGCACTAGGAAATTTTCTGATAGACTCCTTCCATTCCCCTTGGAAGGGTGACCTTGCCTGGAACAATGCATCCCTTGCTAGTAATTTCCTTTTTTCCCATTCCCTCGCTACCTTTAAAAACTATTCCTTTTCTGCAGCTCAGTGGAGCTCCTTTTTGCTAGATGGGATTCCGCCCAGTTCATGAATTGCTTAACAAAGCCAATTAGACCTTCAAAGGTACTTAGTTGAATTTTTGTTAATTAACAGGCAAATGGAGAATATATCATAAATTGGAAGTTAACTTTTTGTCAGTTGTGTATTCACTCAAAAGCCCATCAGTATAAACCAAGAAACCAATGTGAGTAGAAGTTCCAGCATGGAGCTGCGTACAAACTGTCTGTCTACCACTCACTGTGTGACATGGGACAAACTATTTCACTGCCCCAGCCTTAATTTAAGTATCTGTAAATGGAGGTAATAATATTATTATTGACTTCAGGGAATTGTTGAAAACAGGACGGTCCTAGGGTAAAATGAGTGAGTCATCTGGAATGCAAAATTTAAGGAGGTCACGTAGGAATTAACCCCAGGGGTCACATACCTAAATGCAAGAGCTAAAGCTATAAAATTCTTGGAAGAAAACTTAAGAGTGCATCCTCATGACCTTGGGTGAGGCAAGGCCATCTTCGATAGAAGACCAAAAGCACAAGTAACACAAGAAAAAATAAACCAGATTGAATTAAAATTTAAAAATTGTATGCTTCAAAGGGCACTATAAAAAAAAAGATACCTACAGAATGGGAGAAAATATTAGCAAATCATGTCTGATGGGACTTGTATCCAGAATATATAAAGATCTCTTACAACTCAACAATAAGACAAATAACCCAGTTAAAAGAAACGGGAGGGAAAAAGATAAAAGTGTGAGGCAATGGGTGCGTCCTTTAGGTGAGGTGAATCCTTGCACAATATGTACAGATTACACACCTGTGTACATTGCATGTGTAGGCACAACCGTGATTTACAGTTTAAATCTCACAACCTTGTCAGTTACACCTCAAGAAAGCAGAATACTTTTTAAAAAATGGGCAAAAGATCTAAGTAGATATTTCTCCCAAGAAGATAGACCAATGGCCAATAATCACATAAAGAGCTGTTCAACCTCACTTGCACTAGGGACATGCAAGTCAAAACCACAATGAGATACCACTTCTCAGCTGCCCAGATGACGATAACAAAAACACATGGAGACCTACAAGTGCAGTGAGGATACAGAGAATTTGGAAAATTGCTGATGGGAAGGTAAGAGGGTGCAGCCCCTTTGGAAAGTAATCTAGCGGTTTCTCAAAATGTTAAACACAGAGTTACCATTTCATCCAGCAATTCCAGCCCCATATACATACCCAAGAGAAATGAAAACATATGTCTGCACAGGCGTTGATAACAGCATGATTCGTAATAGTCAAAAAAAGGGGGGGGCGCAACAATCCAAATATCCACTCCATCGACTGATGAATGGATAAACAGAAGGTGGTCTTCCATACAATGGAATGTGACTCGGTAATAAAAAGAATAAAGTAGGGCCAGATGCTACAGAGATGAACCCGGAAAACCCAACAGTGAGTGAAAGACACCAGTCACAGAAGACCACATGTTGTGTGATTCTCTTTATATAAAGTGTCCGGAATAGGCAAATCTGCAGAGACGGGAGGTAGAGCAATGCTGGCCCAGAGCTTGGGAGTTTGGGGGACGTGAGGAGGGACTGATAACAGGCAGGGGTTTTTTGAGGGTAATAAGAGTGTTCTAAAGTTGGTTGTGATGGTTACACAACCCTGTGAATTTACTAAAAGCCCCTGAACTATGCACTTGAAAAGAGTGAATCATATAGTGTGCAAACTTTGTCTCAAGAAAGCTGTTCAGCAGCGGAAGAAGGCCCTCGTTCTCAGGGCCACGCAAAGGCAGCGTCAACAGAAGGCCCCCGTCAACCCTGAGAGTGAGCAGTTCCTTAAATTTTGTGCCCCATGTGCCTGCTAGCCTCACCCAAGTCTTGGCCTTGAATGTGTGAACTGAGACGTCGCATGAAAGGTACTGAACGCTAATACATAACAGTGTTCGCTGTTGGAGGGGAAGAAAAATAATTTTACCTCTAACCTTCTGAGTCCTCGGCTGAGACCCCTGTCATGAAAGACAGAATAACAAGAGAAGAACACGCAGTTTGTTAACGTGTGTACCTTGTGTATCCTCCAAACCACTCGCTTAAATACCATCATCAGCCAAAGAGAGAAGTAACAAGGGTGCAGCGAGTCCGGTTACCGGGAAGTTAGGAGAAAAACACAGCAACCAAGGGTGAGGTTTGTTATCTGGAGTCAACTCGGCGCCTTTTCCACTGATAAGATTCTCTTGTGATTTAGAGTCACCAGCTCTTCCTGGTGCAGAAAGGGAGACACTCTTACCAATGGAGATTTGATTTATGATTGCAAATTTCCTTTACAAAACGGAAGTCTTCTGTTTTCAGACATTTTCCTATGTCCGCTGTTTCTCAAAACAATCCTTATGCCAAAGAGACATATTTTGAGGTGACATATTCTGCTTTTCTTCACTGTTATGATTATTAAGTATCAGGAACTTGCCAGGCTCTGCACATATAAAGATAACCGTAAGGGCTAAAATATGCTGGGTACACAGGGCCTGACCTCCTGCCAAACAGTTTCTGTGAAGCTGAGGTAGTTTACACACTAGGAGATGGCTCAGCCTATAGAAAGGGACAGGCAGCCTGGCTCCAACCAGAACGAAAGAACGTCATCCAGGAGACTGTCAGGAGGGACAAGACATTATTCGTTTTAATTAATAATCCAACATGAGCCGTAAATATGTGCGTCAAGGCTGGAACAGCCTAACACGGTATGAAAAATCCCTCTGCACGCAGAGAAAAGTAATTCCATCTGGGGATTTGGGCAAGGCCTCAGAAAGGGTCACGGCCCCACCAACACCCCCCACCCCCACCGGGGTTGCAAATGAGAAGGCGCGCTGGCTGGAGGGGATGGAGAGCATTCCAGCCGCAGTGAAAATGAGCCAAGGGAGGACTCCTGGCGGGCTCAGGAGACAGCGGGCTGTGCTGGGGGGCAGATGCATCCTGGGTGTGACGGGCTGTGAGGGCCTTTCCACGGCCACACAGGAGTCTGGGATTGGTCCAAAAGGCAAGTAGGACCCCGCAGAAGCCCTCAAGCAAGTGTGCAACAGAATCAGACAGGAGGCCGAGAGAGCTTTCAAAAAGAAATTCGAAGAAAAAAAATCCGAGTTATGTGACAGTAAAGAGACAACAGGGTGTTCTTCAAACCAAAGCTTAAGTTCCTCAGGTTTCTTGTTCAGGATTGTTCCTCAGCTAATACCCGTAGGAATTTAGGGACTCTGAAGTTCCTTCATAGAAGACTCTGGAAGAAGGTCAGTTTTCCCTTTGCATATTCATGACAGCAGCTTTCATGGTTTTCTTTTTTATCATTAACATAATATTGCATATGGGTTGCTTTTTATTTAAACCTGTAATGGAAAGTCAACAAAATGAAAAGCTTATCTCTTCGTGTGCCCTTTTGTTCAGTGTTCGGTTTCAGCCGCTCTCCCTTCCCCCAGATGTTGGTTTCAAGTATCACTTAAATAAAATGAGTTGAACATCAGCAGCACTCTGGTATTTTATTTGTCTTAAACCTTGCAGGTGAAAGACAGTGTTTGAGTGAGCAAGCCTCTGGGAGATTGCCCTGGGGTGGGACCCTTGTTTATCTGCTGAGAATTTCTGGCCCACACACTTGGCTGCAGGTCAGCCAGGAAATAAATAACTATTTCTGTCAAAACCACTCACAAGCAACAGCTTCATCCCCAGGATGTGAAACACTATCTCCTAATAGCATCTGACCTTCTGCCACCGTTTCCTACGTTGTCAACAACAGATTCTACTGCTCGGACTCTGCCCCCTCATCCTGGCCAGCTGGTGAGAGTTTAAGCACAGAACTGGGAATTTGCATCAAGCATTAAAGGAAATTTGTGGGGCGCCTGGGTGGCTCAGTGGGTTAAAGCCGCTGCCTTCGGCTCAGGTCATGATCCCAGGGTCCTGGGATCGAGGCCCACGTCGGGCTCTCTGCTCAGCAGGGAGCCTGCTTCCTCCTCTCTCCTCTCTCTCTGCCTGCCTCTCTGCCTACTTGTGATCTCTCTCTCTCTGTGTCAAATGAATAAATTAAAAAAAAAATCTTTAAAGGAAATTTGTGGTATTTGTCCTGAAGATGCTGCTTGGTATTGCCCAAGCTGATGTTCTTTCTTTGGTCTCCTTGTTAAGCCCTGGAGTTCTTTCCTTGTAACTTGTACCAGACTTTCTTCTCACAATCTGCGTGAGCCATGGAAGGGAGCTATGCAAGACTGTGACTCATTTTACCCTTATTTACAGTAGCTTTTGGGTTTTTTGTTTTGTTTACTTTTGTTGTCACTTAAGGACTTAAAATGTTCTTTGGAGCAAGAAATGGGATGCATGTTTTGGATTCATGGATGAGTGGGTTGCAAGGATCCTTGGAATTTCGCCTCTGGCACCCCCTCTGTGACAAGTTTGCCTGGAGGCCACTGGTCCAGTCTCTGCTGTTCCATTTGTAGTGATGTCACTCCTTGGGTGACCTGCTGCAGTTTTGGATGGATCTAATTGTTACAAACATCTGTCTCACTCTATTTGTTGCAGTTAAGTTTTTTTTTTTTAATTTTATTTTTATTATTTGCCCAAGGGGTACAGGTCTGTGAATCATCAGGCTTACATCTTTCACAGCATTCACCAAAGCACAAACCCTCCCCAATGTCCATAACCCATCCACCCTATCCCTACCCTCCCACCCCCCAGTAACCCTCAGTTTGTTTTATGAGATTAGAAGTCTCTTATGGTTTGTCTCCTTCCCCATCCCATCTTGTTTCATTATTTTTCCCTCCCTACCCCCCACAGCCCCCCACCCTGCCCCTCAAGTTCCTCATATCAGAGAGCTCATATGATAGTTGTCTTTCTCTGTTGCAGTTAAGTTTATCCTTCCATAGACTGCCCTTAGAGTATCAAAGTCTAAATCAAGGTCTTGGTCAAATCCATATGCTTTGTAGATTACTATTATCTTGAAAGTATTGCAGCTTCACTTCTTGGTAAAGTGTCAGATTTCCTAACTTAATAAGAAATGGAGATAACAATGATGATACCTTCTGTACTGTGCTATGAAAGCTGAGTAAAATAATAAAATGAAATCACTGTAAAGAAAATACAGCCTTCTACAAATATCATACAGAGAGTATTAGTATTAGAAACACCTGGGATCCCAGCGCAGACATCCTAGGACTTAGAGCAAAATGCTGACCAGATAGTGACCCAAAAGAAGCTAAACTTACTGACCCAGGCTTTAACACTGGGAAAGAAGCCAAACTGTCCCATACTCTTGGTCACTTCAATTCATACGAGAGAGATTTTACTGAGCCCCTACTCTGTGCCAGGCACTGTTCTAGAATTAAAAACAGAGAAGTGTGCAAAGCAGACAAAGGCACTGCCCTCTCTCAAGAAATGTATATCTTGATGTGAAAGCCTGGCAATATATAAATCAGCACATCTGATATTGATGAATACAGGAGGGAAAAAATGAAGCAGGATAAGAGTGTTTGTGGGTAAGGAGATGTTATTTTGTATAAGCTGTATAGGTGAGGCCTTCTTTACAAGGTGACATTCAAGGTGAAATAAGGAAATAAAGGAGTTAGTCATGTGACTAGCTGGGGAAGCATGCTTAGGTAGAGAAAATGGCATGTGCAAAGGTCCTGATGTAGGAGGAAAAGTACAGCATGTGGCTGGAGCAGAGTGAACTAGACAGAGAGTAGCAGGAGCTCTCGGGCCATTGTAGAAACTCTGGGTTTTGTTCTAAGTGAATTGGAGGTCATTGGAGGACTTGAGCAGGGGGTAGGTTGTAAGAGAACCATGATCCTACTCTATGATGCGCAAACACCTGGGAAACCAGTTACAAATTTTCCAGTAAATTATCCAAGAGATAATTATGGTGAATTGGACCAGGGGAGTATCCATGTATGTGGCTAGACAAGGTGCGACTTTGCTTATATTTTGCTTTTGTGCTTTGTTTTAGCTTGTTGTGGGAGGTGGGGGGAAATGCCAAATTTCTTCTCCAGCAGACAGCATGAGCAGGTGGGACTGGAGGGGTTTCTCAGTACAGCATACATTCACGAGGTGTTACTAGTTTAACAGTGAGAAAGCCTCTTGTGATTTCCATGTATTGTCAAGGTAGAGACATCAGGGTTTGCTGCTGGGTTACACGTGAAATATAACAAACCAAGCAGTCGTGGATGCTCCCAGGTTTGGGGCCTCAAGCAACAGCTAAGCTGGAAATTATAGAGCATTTGGAAGCATGGAGAGGAGAGGAAGAAGAGGTTGAGCATATAAGCCAGGGTTAAATTGTAAGATTCCCTGTATCTCGCACTTAAGGATCTTGGACTTCAGCCTGTGGGCAGTGGACTTTAGGCATAGGGACTGGCATGAAAAGCTTTGTGTTTTCTAAAAACAATTTCAGGAATGCCTGGGTGGCTCAGTCATTGGGTGTCTGCCTTCAGCTCAGGTCATGGTCCTAGGGTCCTGGGATCGAGCCCCGCATCAGGCTCCCTGCTCGGCGGGAAGCCTGCTTCTCCTTCTCCCACTCCCCCTGCTTGTGTTCCCTCTCTTGCTGTGTCTCTCTCTGTCAAGTAAATAAATAAAATCTTTTAAAAATAAAGTAAAAATAATTAAAATAAAAAACAACTTCAGAGGCACATGCAGAATAGAATAAAAGGGGATAATACTAAAAGATGAGAGCTCATTTAGAGTGAAATTGAAGTAGTTCGGGTGAGACATAATGAGAGCGAGACAGGGGCTGGGTGGCAGGCTGACCTCAGTGTCTCCTGGCCTAAAAGTGAGGTTACTGTAGACTTAGTGAGGAAAGGAGATAAACAATCTTTAAAAAAGCTATTTTCACCAAGTGATGGTGAGCAGACTCCAGTATGTTCTGATTTATCACCTGATCAATGCATCTCTCACCTGGAGAGTTCTAGAGATATATTGATGAGTTCACACTCTTCCAATTCAACCAGCATTTCTCCAGGAAGTGTTTATTGAGTGCCAACCACTAGTTAGGTCCTAGGCCAGTACCGTGCCTAGAACTACGGTTTTAAAAAAACATAACTGAGTTTAGAATCAAAATACCTTGAGTTTTAGTCGTTGTTGTGTTTCTGGTTAAATCACTTCACTGTTTTTGACCCTGGTGTACTCATCTCAAAGGAGTTGAGCCCTCCCTCCCAAGCACCTGAATTATCCAACACCCAACTGTGCAGAATAAAAAATTTCATTGAAATATTTATTGGTTGCCATTCATATGCATCATTATTCTTGCATCTAGATTTCTATTCAGTGAGCATTTTCAGGCATATGGTATATGTCAAGATTGAACACATTTTGTTTGAACCTTTTGTTTAAGGGTGATGAGGTGGTAAATTGCTTCCATGTTGCAACTCAGTCAGAGTTATTTTTTCTCTTGCCTTTTGCTGAACAAGGAAAATATATAAACTAATCATGCAGATAACCCTTAACATTTTGTCTGTAGTCTTGTATTAACAGATAAAGTCAATGGTGAGTATTTTTAAGCAGCAAGAATTCTCGGTGTGTTTACAATTTGTGTGTACTGACCGAAAACCTTACCTCATCTTTCCCGCTAAAGTCTAAGCCAAAGAACTCCTTTATTATTTTTTTAATTGGATGTTGGACTGTTTATATATATATATATATATATATATATATATATATATATATGTACACACACACTATACACACACACACACACACACATATATAATTTATTTTTAGAGCTGTTTTAGGTTCAGAGCAAAATCGAGTGGAAGCCACAGAAATATCCTCTATAGTGTTTACCCCACATGCACACAGTCTCCTTCACTATCAACATCCAGCATCCGGCAGTACATTTGTTACCATCAGTAAACCTACACTGACACATCATTATCACCCAGTCAGTAGTTTATACTAGGGTTCACTCTCAGTGTTATACACTCTATGGTTTTAACAGATGTGCAATGACGTGCATCCACCATTGTAATATCATACAGGATAGTTTCACTGACAAAACCAGCCCCTGTACTTTGCCTGTTCATCCCTCCCTTTCCCTAACCCCTGGCTACTACTGATCCTTTCAGTGTCTCCGTAGTTTTGTCTTTTCCAGAATGCCATGTAGTTGAAATCACATAGTACATAGCCTTTTCAGACTGGCTTCTTTCACGTAGTAATATGCATTTAAGTTTCCTCCATATCTTTTCATGAGTTGATAGCTCATTGCCTTTTAGCTCTGAATAATACTCCATCGTCTGGATGGACCACAGTTTATTAACCCATTCACCTATTGAAGGACATCTTGATTGCTCTCAAGTTTTGGCAATTATGAGTAAAGTTGCTATAAACATCTGTATGTAGGTTTTTGTGTGGATGTAAGTTAGAATTTATTAGTGAACACATCTGGGCATGGTGCTTTCTTTTTGGTAAAGTTATTATTGATTTAATGTCAGGTATATACACACACACATATATATATATATGCTATCTTAGTCAATTCAGCCCGCTATAACAAAAAACCCACAAATTGGGTGGCTTATAAACAACAGAAATTTATTTCTTATAGTTTGAGAGCCTAGGAAGTCCAAGATCCAGGTGCCAAAAGATTCAATATCTGGCAAGGACCAATTTCCTGGTTCATTGACAACCATCTTTTCACTTTAATTTTACATGGCAGAAGAGGTAAGGGAGCTCTCTTTTGTCTGTTTATAAGAGCACTAATTCTATTCATGAAGACTCTTCCTTCAAGACATAATCTTCCCAAAGGTCCACCTCTTAATACAATAACATTGGGGGTTAGGATTTTAGTGAAAAAAATTGGGGTGGGGGAAGGCACAAGCATTCAGTCAATAGTGTAGACCTGTTCAGATTAATCTGTTTCTTCTCGTGTGATTTTGGTAGATGGTGTCTTTCAAGAAATTGGTCCATTTCATCTAGGTGATCAAGTTGTGGACATATTGTTGTTTATAAACTTCTGTTCTGGAGGTGACTTGTTCCCGAAGAAGTCAGCATATTTTTTAATTGGCATTCCAACAAGACGTTTACTCTAAAATTCAACAAGATTGCAAATATTTACTGAACATTCACTCTATGTCAAGCACCGGGCCAGGCAAGCAAAGTAGACACAATCCCTGTCCTTGGAGCTTTGCATCTAGTTAAGAAAGCAGACAATAAACAAAAAAAAATGCAATTCAATAAGCATTCAAATATGAGTATAAAGTGCTACAGGGATAGACTAGATACCCTTAATATTCCCATCAAAGAAATAAAAACACATTAATGTATACAACACTTTTTCAGACTTCTAATCTAGTAAAATGGACCAGATTAATTGAATTTCCACAAAGTGTCAAGATAATTCAATAGGGGAAAGAGTAGTCTTTTCAATAAATCTTGCTGAGTCAAGCAAGCTATCCTATATGGGAAAGAGTAAAGTCAGTCTCCTTCCTCACATCATACACCAGAATTAACTAAAAATTGATGATGGGCATAAGCAAAAGAACTTAAGCTATAAAACACAGTAGTAAATAGGCATTACCCTGAGTTTCCAAGGCATTCTTAAATTTAGCACCAAATACATAGCAAATAAATAAATTATTAGACTTTTAAATAAACTGAAAACTTTTGTGCTGCAAAACAAAACAAAAGCTTCACAAAAGTAAAATGACAACCCATAGAATGGGGAAAAAATATTTGCAAACCATTTATCTGGTAAGGTACTTATATCCAGAATAAATAGAAAACAAATATAATGAAAAGACAAATAGTCTAATTTTTTTAATTGGCAAAGAATCTAGGTACACATTTCTCTAAAGAGGAGAAATGATCAATAATCACATGAAAAGATCTTCAAAACCATTCTCCATTATGGAAATGCAAATCAAAACTATAATGAGATACTGCATCATATGAATTAGAATGGCTATAACCAAAAAGACAAGCCAATAACATATGTTGGCAAAAATAGGGCAAAATTGGAACCCTAATATAGTGTTGAGAATGTAAAATTGTACAGCTTCTTTGGAAAACACTCTGACAGTTCTCAAAATGTTAAACATAGATGTACTGTGCCCAAGATAAGTGAAAACATATGTCCACATAAAAACTTGTACATGGGCGTTCATAGCAACATTCTTCCTAACAGCTGAAAGGTGGAAGGAGCCCAAATGTCGCATCACCAGCTGGATAGATAAATCAATGTGGTATATATCCATCAGTGGAATATTATTGGCAATAAAAGGAAACGAAATATTGATACATATTATAACATGAATGAACCTTAAACACATCCTAAATTAAAGAAGTCAGTCACAAAAGACCACATACAGATGGTCCCCAGCTTATGATGGTTCTACTTACAATTTTTCAACTTTATGATGGTACAGAAGTGTCGCACATTCAGTAGAAAATGTACTTTGAATTTTGAATTTTGGTCTCTTCCCAGGCAGCAATATGAGGTCCAATACACTCCCATGATGCTCGCCACTGCCCTAAGTCAGTCATTCCATCTGAGTGTAAACAACTGATGGGACCATTCTTTGCCCATTCGACCATTCTGTTTCTCACTTTCAATACAGTATCCGATAAACTGCATGAGACATTTAACACTTTATTGTAAAACAGGCTTTGTGTCGGATGATTCTGCCCAACTGTAGGCTAAATGTAAGTGTTCGGAGCACATTTAAGGTAGCTAGGCCAAGTTATGATGGTTGATAAGTTAGGTGTATTAAATGCACTTTGATTTACTGTATTTTGAACGTAGGATGGGCTTCTTGTGACATAAGCCCTTCATAGGTCAAGGAAGGTCTGTATCACGTGCTCCCACATATATGAAATGTTCAGAACGGTGAAACTATGGAGACAGAAATAGTTCAGTAGTTGCCTGCAACTGGGCAGGGACAAGAATGGGAAGTCACTGCTAATGGTTAAGGGTTGTTTTGAAGGTCATGGAAATGTTCTAAAATTAATTATGGTGATGGTTGTACAACTTGGTAAATATACTCACAGATATTGAGTTGTGCACCCTAGATGAGTAAATTGTATAGCACATGGCCAATATCTCTATAATCGTTTCCTACAATATAGCAAAACATTTTACAATTATAGCCCTTCTATTTCTATCTCCCTTACCTCTCTCTCTCTTCTCCTCTGACACGCACATACATCATAAAAATTTTTATAAAGCAACCCTTATCTTTATATCTTTCTATTATTTTCTATCCAATTTATTCTGTCTCATTAAAGAACTATCTTGACCTGTGCTTTGGTTTACCTTTTGCTGCATAACAAAACACGCCAACACTTTGGGCTTAAAAACAGCATGCTATTATTATTACTTCAAGGTGTTCCATGGGCTGAGTGGGCTCCCTTGCATTTTTTTATACAGTTGCAGTGAGGTGGAGGCTGAGCCTCTGGACTTCTGACAGCTTAGCTTGATTGGATACCCAAAGAGACCCGCTTCTATGGCCGATGGTTGCCACCAGCTGTCAGCCGGAAACTGAGCTCTGGTTGTCAACTAAGCCATTACACTTGCCTTCTCCACTTGGCCTGTATTCTCACAGCTTGGCATGTGGGTTCCCAGAGAGAGTGTCCTAAGAATGAACATTCCAGGAGCCCTGAGTGGAAGCTGCAAGGTTGTTTATGACCTAGACTGTCAAGTCCCAGAATAATACTTCTGGTGCCTTCTATTGATTAAACACATTACTAAGACGACCCTCATTCAAAAGGAGGAGACACAGACCCCTTTACTTAATGATAGCAGGGTCAGAGAATTTGGGACCATATTTAATCAATCTCAATTCATTAGATTGATTTTACCACTCACGAATGGGCCGCAACCTGTAGTTTGAAAAATATCACTGTAATAGGATAAAGTAATGTCTCTTCTAGTACTAATATTTCTTGAAGCTGTGAATTAATTATATCTCACGTCAGGTTATAGAAGCTAATAATTTCTTCCACTTACAAACAGGAGGAAGAGGAAGACTACAAAGCAAGAAGTGCGGCAGGACCTGAGGTCTGTGGTCTGGTTGCTGCCTAGGACATCACACTATTCTCCAGACTCCCATGGCTCTTATTCTTGTCCAGGTAAATCTATAGGCCCACTGTACGGCCGTGCACATTGTGACGGGCACGCGTGAAAGTCAGCAGTGCGCACCCTTGGCAGTGCTGCCTGTGTGCTCCGAGGGATTTTACACGTCTGTCGGTGGGGCTAAGAGATCAAAGATCTGTGGAGAGACACCCACATTCTTTAACGTTGTCCCTGAACTCAGATGGCTGTGGAAATAGCATTCCTAGTAAAATGCATCAACTATAGGGTATCGAAAGGAAACCTGTTTTACACTCCCTGTACTATCCTGTCAATGTGTAGTATATCTTAATTTTCACAGTAGTCTTTATCTATTAAAACTCTAAGAGTACATGTTATGAACAGATGTTTCCTATCCTCTTGGCTTATCAATGCAAGACTGAATCGAAGGCAACAGGGTCACTGAGGAGAGACAGCTAAAGGGGTGGGCATGAACAGTGGGTTTGTGAACCAACTAGAATGTTGCTGAGCCTAATCATTTGGAGGACTGGTTTGCAAGCTGAGGGGAGCGGCAATGAGGAGGACTCGTCAGTATGAATCGTACCCATATGATTAGCTACAACACAAACATAATCTCTGAAAAAAAGAAAAACATATTCTCCGTCTATAATGTTATTCTACTGGGTATTATGAAATGTTTCTAAATGGACAGTCAGACTTCTAAGCGACCATGTAATTCCCCATCTCCGCATGGCAGGAAGAAGAAAAATATAAATATGCAAAAGCCGGTCTCTTACATGGTTGCGTGGATACCAAGCAGATGGGTAGATGAACATAAAACTGTTCTTTATAAACAGAGAGAACCTCTGTCAATCCAAGCTGCACCCATCTGGCTATGTGGCTACAACACTGCCTTATCCAGGAGGGACAGGGAGCAAGAGAGAGAGAAACAGAGAGACAGCAAGCTGTTGGGAGAGAAAGCTGTTTGAGCTTCACAATCTAATTAACGTTAAAATAATCAAGTAGCTCTCAGTTACACAAACTTTGGGCTATAAGCTCTTGTGGATGCACCTTGGGGACTAAAGATCTTTGGATGAGATATTTAAGTGGCCTGTTAATAGTCCCAGCACTACTTACGAGCTAGCTATTTAACCCCTAAAAGGCAGAGTCTTACCTGGGAAATGAGGGCGACATCGATGCCACCTCCTCCGGTTTTTGCGAGGGTTACCTGAAACCATGTTTGCAAACTCATTGCACAGAGTCTGACACATAATACATGTTCAATAATTATAAAAAATATAACATTAGCGACTTTGTGATGACTGTTGTCTTTATAACTACCTGCTCTTACTGGAAAAGAATTTCTATCCCTTCCTCCCCCTTTCTTTCTCTTCCAGTGTCTTATCAGACATTGTGTGCTCTCATGGCTCTCTGCTCTTCAGTCATTAAAAATACATATATCGGGGCGCCTGGGTGGCTCAGTCGGTTAAGTGTCTGTCTCTTGATGTCGGCTCAGGTCATGATCTCAGGGTTGTGGGATCGAGCCCCACGTCCGGCCCTGTGCTGAGAGCCGAGTCTGCCCCTTAAGATTAAGATTCTCTCTCTCCCTCTGCCCCACTCCCAAAACAAAACAAAACAAAACAAGCACTGAACGTTTCTTCCATTGAACCTCACTGTGGCACAGCAGCCTCAGAGAAAGAAAACTCAGATGGCAAAGGAGGTGAGATAGAGTCTCCTCACCCTTCTCTCCAATCTATCATGAGTTGCTGTGGCCTCAAGAGTCCTTTGGCCATGACTTTGGTTCTCAATAATTCTATTTCAGTTATTTAAATCTAATTAGACCTGCTGCTATCTAATTCTGGGGTAACACATGCTCTCAGAAGGTAAGATAACCTGGAGCCCCAGCAGCTCATCCCTCCTCCACCCTCCTCCTTCACCACCTGCCCCCAGTCCCGGCCCCTGGGCTTCCATGCAGAGTTCTCTTCTACGAGCTCCTGGCAGACGGTGGCCCAGCTCTGGTCTGGATGTCTCTGTGAGGATGAGGCAGGCCGTCCCTCTTTATTCAGCTTGAACTATGACACACTTCTTTTTTAAGCTGAGCCTCAGCCTGACCCTCCCCAGTGACCCTCTCTCTGGTGTCTGAAGTATGAGAGAGCTGGCATAACTGTTCTTTCACTTGCCAACCTTCCAAATATGTGAAAATCCTGCCTTCCGTTGATCCACCCCACGCGCGACCATGCTCTGCTCCTTCCTCCTACGTATATGAAATACTCCTCCAGCATTTTCCTGTCCTCACCCGTCCCCTAAATGTCTTTTCACCTGAGCTACATGGTTTTTAAACATGACACCTGAGGTGTCAGCTTGTGGAATTATCCCACTTATGGCTCAGCCAGAGAAGAGCAGAGTGGGGCTACCGTTTCCTGAGGAAACGCTGTACGTGCATTCAGTCAAGAGGCCCGCAGGAGCCGAGGGGTCTACTCGCTGTGCCGGTGTAGACTAGCCCACGTTAGCAAGCTGCTTCGGGTCCGGTGAGCCTCGCTTACCCTGCAGTCATGCAGCTGAAGTTAAGCAGGGTAGTCTGCGGAGACATCCCTGTAAGGTTTCACAGAATAACAATTTTTACATAACCAAGACTTCATCATTTCTTGCTCAGAGGCTTACAGCAGCATCCTGATGATTTTCTCTTCTTCCATTTTAATCCTCTCCTAAACTTGTGCCCCATGCGCTTGTCAGTTATTTCTTCTTATTCTCATTAGCTCATTTTCTCAGCGAAATTCCCCTTTCTGAACCCGTGACCGCTCTGCCGATGGGCTTCAGGAGAGGGGCTGTGGGCACCGTGAAGGTCCACGGGCAGAATGTTGTGTGGGAAGAAAATCCCGTAGCTCTCCACAGGTTAAGAACTAATGCCTTATAAAATACACTTTCCAGGGGCGCCTGGGTGGCTCAGCCACTTAAGCCTCTGACCCTTGATTCTGGCTTGGGTTGTCGTGATCTCAGATCTCAGGGTCGTGGGATCGAGCCCCGGGTGGGTCTCGGAGCTCAGTACAGAGTCTGATCCAGATTCTCTCTCTCCCTCTTCATCTGCCTCTCCCCTTCTTAAATAATAAACAAACAAACAAATAAAATCTTTAAGATGAAATTTCAAGCAGTTTATGGCCAGTACAACTGAGGGGGAGTTGGAACCTTGATGGGAGAGGGAGATAAAAAATCAGGGGAAGGGAGTCCCAGGAGAGGCACTGATTAAAAATCTTTATAAGGGATTCTTTCTGAAATAAAATCCATTTGGGCCCTAAATCTGCTAAACCCAGTCATTTGTACCAGCTTCTCCTCTTTTCATGGTTCGGACCCTCACTACCTTTCCAGGCTCCTCTCCTCCTGTTCCCGGCGGAGGCTGGTTCCAGCCACAGAACAATCCTGGAAACTATTCTTTCCGGATTTTGCCAGCTGTCCCCTCCTCTGTGAGTCATCGAATGGGGGGCAGACTTTAGTTCCTTGCCTTACCATTCCTAGCTTAAGAGACTTGGACACATTTTTTGGACCTCTTAAATCTTTGGTGTTTGTCATCTTTTTAAAAAAGTGGAGAAAATACGATACCTCCTAGGGCTGTTATAAGGATTCAGTGATCTCACATCGGTGTGGTAGATAATTGTCAGGTTTTCCGGTCGTCCAGCCTACTTTGAACACCCGCGCTATGTAGGAGGGTGTCTGGTCTTATGAGTCCTGTCTCCTCTAGGCAAAACCAAGGACTCTGTTGTACCTTCCTTACAGCGAGGGCTCTAGCATGTGATCTGGGTTCCACCAAACACATGTACTTGCCCACCCAGCACTGCAGTTCTGAAGGTGCCTTGAAGAAGGAGGTCTGGCGTGGCCATCACTTTCTCAGTGACGCTGGCTGCAGAGACAAGGAGTTGCAAGGGCCGAGTGGTGGCAAGGAATCTTGATGGAATCTTGATGCAGCTGAGTCAGCCGTGGTGATTGCTCTCCTCGTCACTGGACCCGGCTCCACAGCAGGGTTTTAGATATTCTTGCTAGAAACTCACTCTCAAGTCTGGTTCTCCAGGCGGACAGCCATATGTTATCTTTTAAAATAAAACTCCTTTCCTGCATAATAGATTCTGTGGCTTGCAACCTTGACTCCTGACTGATGCAACGAAGCACAGCCCTTCGAATGGTGCTCCCCATAAAACAGGGACATAAAATCCCCTGCTCTATGACGTCACCCCGAGGACAGTCACTCCTCGGTGTCCCTGGCACACCTGCAGAGGAATAGGATGATTTGCACTCATGCATGTCCTTTCCTGAGCTGTCTCGGAAGGTGGGAACCCCTTCTTAATTGGCTTTACCTACCCAGGGCCCCGCAGAGGCTGGGGAGTCACGAGTTCTCATGTAAGGATGTTTATACCTGAGTGAACCGCCCACCCAGCGGTGACTCTACTGAACTATACCTCAGCCAGCCGGTGTTTTTCCAGTGTTTTTCATAATAAAATATCGTGAGAAATTTTGTCAATCACTGAGCTGAAATAAGATCGATAGGATGACAGAATTTCTACCAACCCCGCAACATAAGAAAAAAGCAACATGAGGTCTGTTTGGCAAGTCAGATTTTAAACACGCAAACATGTACACACACATGTTTTTCTCTTTGTGAAACAGTACACCCTTCTTGTTAAAAGCTGGAGAAATTCAGAAAGTGTAAGGCGAAACTAAAATGAGTCATAATCTCACTACCCAGATATCACAGTGGGTTTTATTTTATATGAAAACATTCCTATTCTTATCTATTTATTTATTATTTCTTTTCCATCTTTTTTCCAGGTATATTTCACATAGCTGAGGTCATAAAATTGTATTTACAACTTTGTGTTCTATCTTTTGTTTAAGTTTTTATCACAAGGATTTCCTCGTACCTCCAAATATTCTTTGCACGTATGATAACAGGCCATTGTATAAATTATAGTAACTTGTTTAGCGGCATGGTCTTCAAACCATGCTCTCAAAATCCTATATTTCTCCCAGGTCGTCCCTCTGATGACATCTGCTATGGAACCAGAAAGAGGCAGGTCTTGCCATTCCCAGAACAGATCTGCTATTACGGGTGTTAACTACTGAAGTTCTAAGAAAGATTTTGTTTGATTAAGAAGACTTCCATTAGATTTTCTCACTAATTGAAAATCTCAGTAATTGAAAATCACTAATTCAACATTCCTGTGTTATTCAACATTTAGGCAACTTTTTTAGATTTTTGGTAATACAAATAAGGCTGAAGTCAACTTATTTTTATTTATTTATTTTTAATTTAAATTCAGTTAACCTAGAGTGTAGTCTTAGTTTCAGAGGTTGAGTTCAGTGATTCATCAGTTACATACAACACCTCGTGCTCATTACATCACGTGCCCTCCTTAATGCCCACCCCCCAGTT